>VWPU01010412.1:0-17265 GCA_013398955.1 Callaeas wilsoni
GTCGGTGTCCGTGTCCGTGTGGGTGTCGGCGGCGGCGGCGGGATGGTGGACAGCGTGTACCGGACGCGGTCGCTGGGAGTGGCGGCGGAGGGGCTGCCGGACCAGTACGCGGACGGGCGGGCGGCCCGCGTGTGGCAGCTATACATCGGGGACACGCGGAGCCGCACGGCCGAGTACCGCAGCTGGCTCCTGGCGCTGCTCCGCCAGCACCGCTGCCGCTCCGTCCTCGACGTGGCCTGCGGCACCGGGTGAGGTCCCGCGCCCCGCTCCCGCCCGGCTCCCAGGTGTCCCTTTCTCCTGCCGGGGCTACCCGGGGCCTCGCTGCCCATCCCCAGTGTCCCCCTCCTTCCAAGCCTCCCCGGCCCCCTCAGCTGCCCCGGCCCCGCTGACAGCCATATCCCCAGGGTGGACTCCATCATGCTGCTCGAAGAGGGCTTCCAGGTGACCAGCGTCGACGCCAGCGACAAGATGCTCAAGTACGCGCTGAAGGAGCGCTGGGAGCGGCGCAAGGAGGAGCCCTTCGACCGATGGGGTGCGGGGGCTGTGGGGGCCGGGAGGGGCCTGCGGACATTGACACCCCACCCCAGCGCACTGTCCACGGCCCCTCGCAGTGCTCAGGCCACTCACTTGGGGCTGCCGCTGGCCAGGTGGCCTTGCTGCAGGGACTTGCCAGTGCCAGCTGCTCGGCAAAGGCGAGCCATGGTCCTAGCCGGTCTGGCTGGCCAGAGGCCAGAGCGAGCACCCACAGGGGCCTGGGAAGGGCCGAGTGATGCTGGGATGGGGTCTCGTGGGCGAGGGAGGCTGTTGGGTGACCCTGCCCTCATCTATTTCTGTGCGCTGCAGTCATCGAGGAGGCCAACTGGCTCACACTGGAGAAGGACCTGGAGAAGCCAGGGGATGGGTTTGATGCAGTCATCTGCCTTGGGAACTCCTTTGCGCACCTGCCTGACTTCAAAGGTGAGTTAGGGGCTGGGGAGAGGAGGGAGAGCACCTATGCATGTGTGCAAAGTGTCTTCCAGCAAGCTGAGAACGTGTCCTAACTCATGGCATTAGTGGGACGGGATTACACACAGTGGAGTTGCTGTTTCATGGCATATCTCCAGGGAGGCTGGAGCTGAGGCCCCACTGCCCCAGTCTGTGACATGAGTGGGCCCACTGGGTTCCATGGTCGTGGTAGAGATTTGTGCATCAATGTCACAGCTCTGGCAGGGCTGGATGCACACTCAGACTTGTGCCACAAAGTCGGCTTGTGGGTTTCCCACGTGGCATGCTCTGCTCCAGTGAAGCTGAGAACATGCCTGAGCTCATGCCATGGGTGAGGCTGTGGGTTCTCCAAGCTGAGATTTGGGGGAAGATGGTAGGGGCAGGTATCTGTATGTGCTTGTGTATGTATGTATGGGTAAGATAAGGCCATATGGGCTGTGCCATGGGGTACAGCCAGTGCCTGGAGACACCATAGTTTCCTCTCCAGGGGACCAGAGTGACCATAAGCTGGCCCTGAGGAACATTGCCAGCATGGTGAGGCCTGGGGGCGTCTTGATCATTGACCACCGCAACTACGATCACATCCTGGCTACGGGCTGCGCGCCACCCGGCAAGAACATCTACTACAAGGTTGGTGGCTGGCAGGCCCTGCCCCATCCCAATCCCTTTTGCCCCAGCCCCATGGCCCCAGGGGGGCCAGGCAGGGCAGGCAGCAGGATTGTTCCCAGGCTGGGGGCCACTGAGTCCCTGCAGGATGCAGATGTCCTCCTGTGGTCTCCCAGAGCGACTTGACCAAGGACATCACCACTTCAGTGCTGCTGGTAAACAACAAGGCACACATGGTGACCCTGGACTACACAGTGCAGGTCCCCCCGACTGAGGCAGGGGCAGACCCAGAGCTGAGGTGAGAAGAGCTGCAGAGGTGGCTTCTGGCATGGGGGGGTGGCTGGCACTGTGCCACACTGTCCCCTGCCTCACCAGCGTTGCCTCCTTGCAGCAAGTTTCGGCTCTCGTACTACCCGCACCGGCTGGAGGCCTTCACAGCTCTGCTGAAAGGTGCCTTCCAGGGAAAGTGCCAGCACAGCGTCCTGGGCGACTTCCAGCCCTACACACCAGGACAGGCCCACGTGCCCTGCTACTTCATCCACGTCGTGAAGAAGACAGGCTGAGGGGCCTATGGAGATGGGACTGTGGTGGCTGAGAGCTCCAAGCAGCTGTGGGTCCAAGCAGGGGGTGGGGACATGGCTGAGAGCCACCTGGGAGACCCCTCCCCTTAATTAAGAACACTTGTGAGAGCTACCTGCAATCATGGTCCGTGTGTCCCTGTATGGGCAGGGTACGGGGCAAGGGGGACAGTCACAGCCTGCACAGGACTCTGTGGAAGGAGGTGCTCGGCCTCCGGGCAGCACAGGATGGGTGCAGGCACAGCTTCCCTGCCAAGTCCCCAGCTGCAGGTGCCAGACGTGCCTGCCGTGTGGAGTTTGGGGGCCCCCTGGAAGCGGAAGGAGGGGTGAGCTGGCTCCCAGGTGGCTGCACATCCCAGCCAAGGCCCTGCAGCACGGCTCACAGGAGTGTGCTGGAACCTGTTTTCTCACATGCACCTCCCAAACAGGTGCTGGCTCCTTTTCTTGACATTCCTCAGCCCCATATAGGGGTACCCATCCCCGCACTGGAGCTCCCAGAGTGAGGAGGCTCCACATTGGAGCCTCCACCAGTGCTTCTGCTGTGGCTGCAGCTCCCTCCATTCCACCCTGGGGAAGATGTGGTGCCCAGATCCAGGAGCACGGAGCAGTGCGGTCAGGGACAGCCCTGCCTGAACACGCTCAGGCGCCAGAGCCACAGGGATCCAGGCATGCACCAGCTGGGGACTCACACATGGAATGCCAGACGCTGCTGTGGAACCAGCCCTTAGCAGAGGAGCTCCGGGAGGAGCAGGCCCTCACAGCCACGCTTGGCCCAGGGATCCAGCTGTCAGCAGGCTCAGTGCCTACAGCAGGTGGGGCAAAATTTGGCAGCAGCTGCCAAACACAACTCAGGTGCTGTTTGTCCGGCACCCTTGGAAAAGGCAGGGAAGCAGGGGATCCGCGATGCCACCAGCAGCTGCTGTGAGGCTGGAGAGGGAGGTAAGACACTACCTCGGGGGGGGGTCTGGGCCAAGTGGTGCTCAGCACAAATTAGTGCAGACTGGGCAGCTCCAGGCTGCTCCAGACAAGGTTTGAGTATTTCCAAGGCTGAAGCTCGCCTTCTCCCCATGCCAAGTTTCTCCTCTTATCCCATGGGAATTTCTTTGCTGCCACTTGCTCCCATTGCCTCATGTCTTGTTACCCAGTGTCTCCAGCAAGAACTGGGCTCCTTCTGCAGAGGGAGCTCAGCTCGCAGCTAAGCAAGCCCCTCTCCTTCAGGCTTTCCTCATCCACCACAGGCTCCAGCCATTCCGGCAGGATGCAAGTGACCCAGCCTAGTTCACAGGTGTGCTCCCCTCTCTACCTGCAGGACAATGATTTCTCTGCACCATGCAGCCCACCCAAACATTTGCAGGGACCTTCCCGAGCCTACAGACTCCATCAGCAAGCAACAACTTGAGGTCAGGCAGTGAACACCTAGAGCTAAAAAACTGTATTTATTCAGAGACTATGTCAAGTCCAGGCCAGCTGGAGCAACAGTGCCCTGTGTCCTGCTGCCCTCTGGCCAGCACCTCTCACTGAAGGCTGACAACCCAACAAGCAGCTGCCTCCAGCCCTGCACTTGCTGCCAAACCAGGTGCAGTTTGAGCCTTGCTCCCCCACCAACGAACAGCCTGTCACCCATTGGGACACTGCTACACTGCCCATAGCCATGGGATATGGCTTTTTCCTCGCAAGGAAATTACCCTGCTATGTTCCCGGCAGCCACAACACACCGCTGACATGTTGAGGGACCCTTACAGAACCCACCACCCTCCTGGATGAGCGGAGTAGCACTTCCACCAGGCTTTGGCTTGGGAAACTGCACAGACACCATTTCCACCCAAGCTCAAAAGAAGGGGCCCGGGAGGCATCAGAGAAGAGCAGGCAGGTGCCTGTTTGTGCCTGTTCTCCAGTCCCAGCTCTGCTGAGCATTAGCAGGCCGCAAACTTCTGCTGGATGAGTCTGTACTTGAGCAGCTCCTGCTCAGAGACTGACGGCTGCAACCTGGCAGCAGCCTGCAGAAAGTCCTCCATGGTCAGGATCAGAGCAGACTTCTCAGTATCCAGCCCTGCATGAGAGAAACAACACGAAAGAGCTGAGAACAGGGGCAGCTGGCAAGATCCAAAAGCCCACTCTCCAGCCATCAGAGACTGCAAGGAAAACCTGTGTCTCTCTCAGCTGGGCTGCTCCAACACGTGGGACAGGTAAGGGCAGGGCTCCTACCTTCCTCAATCCACTCCACCTTGCGTTTGACAGCACACATCATAGCATCTGAACACAGCGCGTAGATATCTGCTCCCGTCAGCTGAGCTGGGCATTTTTCTAGGATGGTGGTGAGATTCACAGAAGGATCAAGTTTAAACCTGCCAAGGAGAAAAATGCAGGTGTAAAAGCCACAAAAAAAACCAGACCAGGAGAGCTGTGGCAGCCAGTGTGGCTGGGCAGGAACAAGCAGAGTACCCATGTTTAGCCACTTCCAGAATGTGCTCTGCATGCTCAAAAAAAACCCCCAAAAAACTAACGAGTTTGCTTTATTGTTTTTTTCAACAGTTACCTCTCTTTGAAACATCCCTGCAGCAAGGTCCTCTCTCCTGCTAAGCAGGATCAAAGGAAACTTTGAATCACAGCACCACAGCACAGCATGGTCTGGGTTGGAAGGGATCTTAAAGATCATCTAGTTCCAACTGCCATAGGCAGAGACGCCTTCCACTAGGCAAGGATGCTCCAAGCCCCATCCAGCCTGGCCTTGAACATGTCCAGGGATGGGGCATCCACAACTTCTCTGGGCCTCTCTCTGCTTCCAGCCTAGGAAGCACAAAGGATGCAGGGGGTAGTCTTGGAGCCATGGTGCAGGATGAACTCCTCAGAACACCATCTGTTTATGCCATTGGTGTTTGACTTCTCACCTAGATAAATGAAGTGCTCCACATGCCTGGGAACAACCTACAGCCAAGGCTGGGAGAGAAGATGTTTAATGACAGAGTACAAACCACTGTAACACCAAATCATACCATCAGAGCCACGCTGCAGACAGCGAGCCTCCTTCAGCATGACCAGCAGCTGGTGGAGGGCATGGTTGCCAAGACACAGGGTGTGACACGCTGCTTGCAGCCAGCCCACACTCTCACCTCTCCTGCTAACTTATGGCCATAGGCAGAGGTGATCACAGCTATCCATGACAGAGTCCCTGCAGAGGCAGTCACAGCCGCTCACCCAACTGTGGTGGGTGGTACCTCTGCACCTGAAGTGCAGGACTTGCTTTTCTGCCTCCAGAGATGCTCTCAGGAGCTCAGAGCAGCTGGAAAAGCAGCCAAACCCTGCTGCTCAGTGATCTCACACAACCAGTGATTGGGAAGACACACAGATCACAGCCTGAGCACCACAGGAGGAGAGGCAATGAGATGAACTGAGCTGCCTTCATGCTTGCACTGGCAAACAGCAGGAGAACTCTTGCAGGAATCAAATGGGAGCTTCCTGTCCCGCAGCTGCACTGCAGTCTCACTGCACCATTAGGATCTGGCTGAGCTCCTTAAGAAGAACATACGGGCACAGTGGCTGGAAAACTCTACCAACCCCTCCACTTGGACAGGCAGGCTGAGCTTTGCCCATCTTGTAGAAAAACCGGTCCTAGTTCAGCTTCTGGAAATTCCTCTGTCCTCCTCTGCCCTACCCACGGGCTGTGGCTCAATGACCTCAGGTGCTCCCCAGGGCTCAGACATGAAGCCAAGATGGAGCACACTAAGCATCAGCCCCAGGAGGGCTGTGACCTCCTAGAAGGTGGCGGGAGGCTGCTGCAAGAGCACAAAGTCACTCACTTCCTGGTGACGGCGCTCAGCACCTGCAGCTGCGACTCCCGGTCCTCGCTGATGCCCACGTAAACCAGCTTGTCAAACCTGTCAGCAGAGAGAAGACAGCTGAGAACAGGCCAAAGCAAACATGCCACAAGTGTTCAGCCCTGTGCACCAGGAGCTGAAGGGTGGCCCTGGGACAACTCCTTTTGCTGTCCAGTTTGTGGATGATACAGAGCCTGAAGCAGTCGATGTGCTGGAGGGCAGGGCTACTCTTCAGAGGGACAGTGGCAGGCTGGGGAAATGGACTGACAGGAACCACACGGGGTGCAACAACAGCAGATACAAAGTCCTGCCCCAGGACAAGCAAATCCCAGGCCTGAGGACTGGCTGGGGGGCAGCTGTGCAGAAAAAGCCCTAGGGCACCAATTCCTGCCACAAGTTTGCTGCAGCATAGGGTCCCTCATTGCCCTGCTGTGCTGCTGGGGCAGTAACCAGAGTTCTGGGGGCAACAAGCCGTGGTATCTTATGCTGCTGCTACAGCCACAGGCACCGGCCTCCTCTCGGCTTCCTGTGGGCCAGGGCCAGGGGGCTTCATGAACAATCTCTGTACAGGAAACATGGTGGGGACACAGTCCTGCTCACCATGGCCTGAGGAGCTCTGGGGAGCTCTCCTGGAGTGAGGCAGGGTAGGATGTGACATACCTGCCCGGCCGTAGCAGAGCTGGGTCCAGGAGGTCAGGCCTGTTCGTGGCTCCAATGACAAACACTTCTGTGGTGGAATGAAGGCCATCAAGCTCTGCAAGGAGCTGTGAGACAACTCTACAAGGAGCAGACAGGATACTTAGAACTAGGCCTTGGCAAGTCACCCAGTGTCTCCCTCAGCCACCAATGAAAAGAGGAAGAAGTGAGGCCAGTGGCAGGTCCACTTCTTGGACTTCAGCTCCTATTTCTCTTCTCTGAAGAGCCCTTACACAGCCATCCAGGCTTCTCCATTAGTACATGCAGTGAGCATGTGGGCTCACTGCATAGTAGTCCAAACCCCAGACAGCCCTTCAGAAGAGGAAGACTCAATGGAGACTGTCAGCTTAGCAGAAGAGCAGAGGCCTAGGGAAAATAACCCTGTTTCTGTGTACCTCTAAGCTGTATATACTTTGCTTCTACCAGAAGCAGCTGAAAGGTTTCCCACCACAGGGAAACAGCAGCTAATAGGAGGACAGCACAGCAGGGGTGTGAAGGATGACCTTGGAGAGGCCAAAGGGAGCACTTGGCAGCCATAGAAGCAGATGGAGGAGACTGTCTTAACCAAATGTTTGCACAACTAGCTTGGGCAATCGGGAACCTGAAGCAATGCAAACAGCAGTACTAATGCTCAGAGAGAAGAGACGGGCCATGCTGAGAGCTTAAGGGAGCAGAAAGGGGAAAAAACAGAGAAAGAGGGGTGGAATGGACTCTGGCTTTCACAGCAATCTCATGCACTGCCTGTAGCTCAAGCAGGAATCCTGCTCTCCCAAGGACACTTGATGCTCACTCACCTGTCCATGACACCCCCTGAATCTCCACTTCTCCCACGGCTAGGGGCCAGGGAATCCAGTTCATCAAAGAAGATAATGCAGGGAGCAGCTGCCCTGGCTCTGGCAAACACTGCGAGGAGATGGCACAAAAGGTGAAAAAGACATGGAGGAGCAGTCAACAGCAATAGGACCTGCTACATTCCCAGCAGGGAAAAGCTGTGGATGGAAACCAGATGCCCACTGTATCACCACCACCAACTGCTCCTGCCCGAGTGGCTCAATAGAGTGGGGACCTGCAGCACCCAGCAGGATGGGCCCCGAGGCTCAGCTGTGTCTCTGAGGGGCTGCTGTCCCATCAGGACCACCAGGGACAGGAGCAACAGGAGCAGAGAGAGCAGGAGGGGAAGCTGCAGGGAGCAGGGAATGGACTGTAGGAGACAGCTGGGTTCAAGCCCTTGCTGAGAGCTGTGAGTGGGAGTTGGGAATAGGGGTTTAAGCACTACCTCCACCCCTGCAGCACTACAGAAAAGCCCCATCTTCCCATGTGCAGGAGCAGGATGCACATCCTCACCATTGCGCACGTTCTCCTCGCTTTGCCCAACGTACATGTTGATGAGCTCCGGCCCTTTCACGCTGTGGGGCAGGGAGAAGAGGAAGCCATTTAGAGGACACTCATCCCCTGCCAGGAGGAAGTCAGTCCCATTGCGTGAACCCTCCCCCTCCATTTCTCACCTGAGGAACGTCATGGTGCACGTTGTTGCCACAGCTTTTGCCAGCAAGGTCTTCCCTGTCCCTGGAGGCCCGTACAGCAGCAGACCAGAGCGGCACAGACCCAGTGACAGCAGCTCTGGGTGCTCCAGGGGCAACTGAATAGTGTCTAGGATCTCCTTCTTCACCTCCTGCAGCCCACCAACATCCTGCCAGGACACTGAAGGGATCTGCCAAGAAAGGGAGAATCCTTGTCAGCACTTAATTCCTGAGCCTGGAGCGTGCCTGGGCAGCTGTTGCTCCAGTATCCACATTTCCCCTCTTCTGAGCTTTGCAATGGAGAAAACAAACTGTACAAACATGTCCCCAAGAAAGCTGCACTCGCAGTGTGCACCTCATCTCCAGTCCTCCACTGCACCTTGTGTCATCTGTCAGCAAAAATATCCCAGGGGAAGTATGTGCCAGGGTTGCATGCAGCTTTGAGGGGAGAGAGTCCTGCTGCAGATAGCCTTTGGGATGCACGAGGGAAGGTAAAAATAAGAACAAAAAATTTTTTAAAAAAAGAAATCTGGATCTTGCAGAGTGACTTGTGTTCAGGGCACCTTATCCCCCAGGGGCTGAGACTGTGCAAGGGCTTCACACCTTGCAGAGGGACAGATCCTGGGCTGCCAGGACCTCTGTGATGGCAAGGAGGATGTGAGGGACAGACATCCTGCAGGGCAGTGACTGGAACACTCACTGCTCTTGAAAGGGGGGATGCGAGAACGAAGTCCATGTATGCTCACTAGAAATAGATAGGGATAGGGTCGGCTGCAGAGATGTGAGGGCTCATGGAGAACAGAGAGAAGACACTGAACCTGAGATGGGTGAGCCAATGCCTCATTTTGTGCTGAGCAAAACTATCCCAGAGCATGCTGCTGCTCTGCTCACGGCTTTAGGAATAGCTGGAATGCCACAGCCTGCATGACATCCTCCTGAGTGTCGGAGCAGCTCTCCTGAGAACGTGCAAAGAAAGCAACACCCTGCAACACTTCCCCCCAGCTGCTGGCTGTTGGTGCCAGCACAAGTGGGGAGTTTAAAAATAGGTTAGGGCAAAATTCTTTCCCCCCTCAGCCAATTTGCATCTCCTTCCTTCACTACTTGAGATGATGTTATCTCATTCTATTTCTTTAGCAAGACCACCAGGAAAATCAGGTCAAACAAAACAAGGATCTTCAGAAACAAAAACTTTTAAAGCAGAAGGTCACAGGCCCTTCTTCTGCATTGACAATGAATGCAAGAGCTGCCCTCCCCTCTGCACTTTTGCTTATCCTGCCTCACTAGAAAGAGCTCTGCAGATATCAGCACTGGAGCTGGAAAACTGCAGCAAGGGGAGTTTGTTTTCAGGGGAGCACATTTTAAGTCTAAGACACAGTGCAGACACTGTTAACAGGTGGAGGTTTGGAGTCAGTGCTCTCCAGAAGGCTCAGGCTGTAACTGCAGTCAAATGTGTGACTACCCAGAAAGTGCAAGCAGGGAACTGAAAGCGATGTATGTTGAGAGTATCCAGGTCTATTAATGGGCTTCCTGACCACAACCTGTTACTAAGAAATCAATAAAGGAATATAAAACACAAACAAAATTAACTTCCATTCACACAGCTCACTGCTGAGCATGCTCTGTGGTTATTTGTCTTACAGCAAACTTGGCATACACCTTAAAGCAGAGCTCACTTCATGAATTAAGTGGGCAGCTGGGGAAGGTGCCAGAGGAACTGGCCAAGGCTTCCTGTCCTGTACTGAACTCAGTTCTTTGCACTCATGGGCATGGAAAAGAGGTTCTGATCACTTTGCTTGGTCCTAATGCCATATTACCCAGTAAAACCAGTCACCCCAAATGCTGCTACCCTGGGTGCCAAGCTGCCAGAGACAGATCACACCCTTCCTGAGAAGCTGACTGCTGGTTTTCTCAGACTCTCCATGTCACTTTCCCTGAAGAAACCCGAAGTTCTTCAAACTGCCTGTCTGTCAGAAAAGGCTATGACAGCTCAAGCAGCATCCAAGGCTGGGGATCAAGTCTAAGGCTTCTCACACGTGTGGAGAAACTCCCTCCCCAGTCTGTGCCACAGCCTCTCTGTTCCCTCAGGCCAGGTGGCTGGGGAGACCTCAGTGAGGCAGCCTTTGCCCCTCAAAAGGCTGAGCTGCACAGCTGGCAGCCCTCCTGCACCAGCTAATTAACTGGTCTGCAATTAGCAATGCACCAGCTTCCTTGACAAATTCAAAAGCCTAGAGGGTGAAAATTAATGGGGGGAAGTCCAGAGGACTGTTTCCCACTGAAAACTGGGGGAATACATGGAAGGACAGAGCGGGAAGCAATGTGCCAAAGCACAGCCCTGCAAGATCTGCAACGGGCATCTTGAGCCAAGAGCTCTGCAGAACCCAACTCCTCCTTGTGTCCCAGCATCCTACCTTTGGGGCTCCCACTGCTTGCGAGTGGGCATCATGCAGCTGATCCAGTGCAGCACTAAAATCCTCCTCGAGCACTGGGAACCCAGCAGTGCAAAAATCTCTCTCCACTTCTTCATTCAGTCCGCCTGGAAAACTGGTGAGAAAGAAAAGGAAAAGAGTCAGGCTCTGCCCCACTACTGGAATGATCAGGCTGGCTGCAGCCCCTGCCCTCCCCGCTCCCTGCCCTGTTGCCTGTGCTACCTCAAGGCCTGGATGCGGGTGCAAGCAGCCCGGCTGCTGTGGGACAACAAGGCACAGAAATCTCCCAGCACAAATCCCTGTGAATGTGGAAACAAAGCGCATCAGTTCAATCCCTGACCACAGCTACACCTAGGCCATAAAAAGTATGGGGAAAAATTCCCTGCAGAGCTGTTCCTTGAGCCTCTGGTTAAAGGCTCAAGCTCTTTTTTTTTTTTTAATTAGCAGAGCTCAACATCAGCCAACACCTCTGCAAAAGCTGTGGAATCCATAGGCACTAAAAATCCGCATTTAAAAGCTGATGTCTGAGGACCAGGATTAACCATTGAAGAAGTTGACTGGGCTGTGGGAATTCACCCCTTTCTCCAAGGCCAGCTAGGGGAGATTGGCTCAGCACTCCCAGCCTGGCCATCTCCACATGCTGCTGTGGTTTCACTCACGGCAGTCCTGCGGGCCAGCTTGGACAGGCTCACTTCTTTGCCCAGAGGCAGGCTGGCAGTCAGCATGCTCAGCATCAACCTCCTCTGCTCCTCTGAAGGGGCTTCGATCTTCACTTCATGAAGGAAAGCAGTCTGCACATCTGTGGGAACATTCTGGGGCTTGCAGGTTGTGCCAATCACCAGGACAGGGTGGCTGTTGAGAGAAAGGGGACAGTGCATGGTCTCAGCTCTGTGGAAGTACCCTCTTACATTGCCATCACATATGCCAACTCACTCGCACATGGCCAGGCCACTGGCAGAAGTAAACAATTACCTCAGATGCCCACAGCAAACGTGCAGAGTCCATACCTCAGTGCTGGGTCTCTGTCCAGGAGCAGCTGCCTCAGAGTAGCAATCACCCTGGCATCCTCTCCAAGCCCATCTCGGTCTCTGCCAAGCACCTCAATGTCCTTCAGCAGGAGCACACAGGGCTGGTACTGCTGGGCCCGGGTGAAGGCTGCCTGTACTTTCTCCTCTGTGGCTGCACTCGTGTCACTGCACAAACTGATGCAATCGACCTGCCAGGCACACCACACAACACAGTTAAAACACAGACAGCTGGGGGTCTAGGACGACATTCCACAAAGCTTTCCATGGGCAATTCACAACTCAGAGGAGACCAAACTCTGTATTTCCCAGAGACACGTTCAGGTCGTATCCAAAATAGGCACATTCAGGGTGCCTTGGAAAAATGGCTGTTTCTTGCTTCTCTGCAAGAGGTGAGGTGGGCAGGAGGGTCTTATCTTAAAAAAGTGAGGCAAAGGGACCAGAGAAATAGATACAGCGGATATCACAGCTCAGCAGCCTAGAGCTGGAAGGGAGGTGAGAGCTGTGGAAGACATGGAGAACAAAGTATCTTGCAGAACAGTGCACTGAGGAGAGGAGGAGGCCCAGGAAACCGCTCAACCAGTGCCAGACAGGCTCAAAGTGCAGGAGAGGAAGGTAAAGGTGACGGGTGTTTGGGGGAAGTTATAGGTGGCAAGAGGCCCAGACACTGTTTACAAAGCAAACACCTGATGAAGTCATCCAAGGAGAGAGGTGACTGGTGAGCCTTGAACTGCAGTCTGGGAACAGGCAGTGCTGCCTCCTGGTGCTGCGCGGTTGTCTAGGGAGAGCCAAACCCCCTCTGGGATTCCCTGAGTTTCATCCTCTCAAAAGGTGGCCTGAAGCACGGAGAACAGCTCAAGACCTGACATAAAGGGTAAGGACAGGGACACAGAGCAGAGGAACTCCTGAGCTCCATGTACTACAGAAAAAAACCAGGAGTTAGGGTTGTGGCAGGCCTAATGGCAGCAGTATCTGTATGCAAGTACCCAAAGACAGAGAGAAAGGACAAAAAATTGTTGATTATCAAGTGGTGGAGATTAGAGCAGGGAAGAATTTCTGTGTCGTGGTGGGATGGCAGAGACAACAGTCAGAGAAAGGGAAGAGCAGGTGGAATGGCAGTGTAAGCACTGCAGTCAGTGAGAAAGGGAGGGGAGAGTGTAAAAGCTGGGGCAGGAGAACAAGACAGACCGAGAGTATCTCTCTCTTCAATAGTAAGTGTGCTAGTCTTCAAAAGCAGCACAGAAGGCTGAAACCAGAGCTGTAGCCTTGCACACACACCCCACTAGAACCTGAGGCCACCTGACAGGACACGGCAGTGACACAGCGCTCCCAAGCACATCTTAAACAGAGATCTGAAGGTCCTGTGAAATCCCTGCAATCTTGCATTGGATCCCAAGAGCTGTGGCACATCTGCAGAAAAGTCAGAGCTCAGCACCACAAAGGATCATGTCCAGATAAGCTGCACAGCAGCAGGCCAAGGCAGTATCTACCTCCTCCACTGACCCAGTGTTACAGCTTTACTTGGAGAGAAAAGAACAGGAAAAGAGTTTACTCTAAAAATATCCACCAAAAAAAAGGAGCAAGCCCAGGATTTCCTTCCACAAAAAGAGGAACCTTCTGGCCCTATTCTTTCCATTTTTCTTCTTCTTCCATGTCCTTTCAGAATTTCAGAAAGTCTCCTAGGAAAGTCACCACATGATTTTCAATTGTCTCACTTTTGCAAAAGTAACTCTACAGATTCAAGGAAATGAAAGTATTTGTGGGATACTCCCAGACTGTCAGAGTGAACAAAAGAGGTATCCTGGAGGAAAACAGCAATTTTAACAAGTCAGTGAAGACTGTCTTGCTTCCCAGAACCTTCTGTGCTGGACAGAGACAGGTGCTAGACCTCATTTTGTCCATGCAGGCACCTACCATTTCCATCAAAAGGGCTTTTCCCAGTTAGATGTGGTTTTGTAACAGCAGATTTCTCATCCAAATACTCTTACCTACACCGAGAAACATCTTTAGCTTGCCTGCTCCCACTAGCTTCATCTGACAGTCACAGGCCTCATGCTGCCACAGAAAAAAGTAAACACCTTCCAAGCTCTGCTGACCACTCAAGCTCTTGTGAAAAAACTCTTTCAAAAAGATCTTGTAAAAACTTGTATCAAACTCTCCCTAAATTCTTTATTTTTCAAGCTGAAGAACTTATTTAGCTTTTCCCCACACAGGAACTAGTCTAGACCCCTGATCTTACCCAGTGCCCTTCTCTGAATTTTTCCAGTTCAGTTTTATGCTTTTGTGATGGAGAGACCCAACTGTGCATGGCATTCATTATGTGTCAAGACTCGGATTTGCACAGCAACAGCACCTGCTCCCAAGTTTGTTTCGTAAAATGTGATCTGATTTTTTACACATATGGAGAGCAGAGCACAAGTTTTCATGGAGCCATTAACATAAAACAAATTCTTCATACTGACAGTCAGCTTGAACTATACCATATTCCACATAAAACCAACTCCAGTGAATTTCACCTGCCACTTCCCTGCTCTTGGCAGGAGGGTGGTGGTGAATGTGAACACAGCTACAGGCCAGCTGTTCTACATGCCAAGAGATTTTGAGCCAGGTCTGGTACACGTGCTAACACGAAACCAAGGGCTGCTTTTCATTTCCCACTCAGCTAAAGAAGATCTCAGCGTCATTTGTGCCTCACGTTCCAACATGCCTTTTGCCCAACCTATGCAGGGACAATTGAAAACGAACACCCAATGCCACTGCAATTCCTGCCCTCATCACCTCTCCAATTTACCTCAGTGTGTTTTAGTTCCTGACATCCTCTAGGGTATAGTGTCAGCTTAATGCCAGAACACTAGTCTGCTGAAACACAACTGCACATTGCAGTGCTTGTAAAGCACATCAGCCTGACAGCAATAATAGCAACTTGCAGCAAAGAAAGCTACAAATGCAACCCCTGGACAAAAAGATCTCCAAATTACTGATTCTGGAGCGCTGGAGGGTACATTCCACAGTAAACATCTCTTCATGCCTGTGCTTGAGCTGCTAAACTCAGCATACTCAGACTCCTTTTGTCTGCATGTGCACATGGAAGCAGCTCCTGGACAGGCTCGTGTCATGGCTGCAGCAAGGGTTTTGGCAGGGCTGACTTGAAAACCATTTCCATGATTCTCTGTATGTTGTAAATCCACCAATCCACTGGCCACAGGAGGAATTACCTTCAAGAGGTGGAGGTTGAGGCAGCTGCACACAGCTCTGACAGCTGTCAGCTTCCCGCTGCCACTCGGCCCCGAGAGGAGAACGCTGCCCACGCCGCTCAGTGCACTGGCCCTGTAAGAGACAGGGAGTTCTCCCTGTGGCCATGGTCCCACCTCTTCCAGGGCTCACTCCAAGGAATTCTAAAACTCTAACTCACCGGCGGTTCAGGTGAGGCCGAAGAGCATCACAGAGCTGTTTCACGACATCAGAAAGTCCCGCAGGAGACAAACTGCTCCAGAACTCATTGCTGTTATAGGCTGGGGCAGAGGGGACAGTGCTGTTTGTTGAACCCACCTGCGAGACAGGAAAAACACCACCCAAGTAAAGACAGGTGCCAAGTGACAAAATCTGTCCTGAAATGTCATTTTCCAATGGCAGGAGGCACAAGCCTCCACAAGTACATTTGTCATCCACAGTGCAAGCTCAGCCTCGGATCTCCTCCCTCTGCTCTCTACGGACATCTCACCAGATAGAGAGACGTGTTCTGGGTGTCCACCAGGTAACCCTCAGACTGCTCGCCTTCCACCATGCCTGCGATCTTCTTCACCTTGAAATACAGCTCTGGCCACCTAAGGGAAAAAACGAGCACTCTGAACTGCCGAGCCAAGATCTTGTAGGAAGGAACAATATCAGTGTCAACAAGAAGACAGCTGAAAAGCACAGGTAAGCAGAGATACTCTTGTCCTCTTGCAGTATCCACAAAAATCAGCCAACAAAAACATTGGGAATGCCAGTGTGAGCACCCTTATCCTGATACAAAGGGGACCTTCCTTCTCACATTTAGCACAACTGTTCCAAAGCCACACGAGCAAAACCAAGAAAGGCAGAATTGGTGGCCAAACAGAAAGTTATTCTAACATGAACTCCTAGGGCTTATATTCACATTTCGTTGTTTGGCACAAGTTGAGAAGCCCAGCTCCCACTTTGCTTTCTTTATGTGGCTCTGACTGTCCTCAGGCCACCCCTTCCTCTTCACCCTTCATCCCCATCAGTTGCTCTACCTCATTTGTCCTTTCTTCCCTTCCTGACTATTCACATGAGCTAATGGAGGCCTCCCTCTTAGCTGCAGCCCTCCATAATCCAACAAAAACATTTCTCTCTTCCCAGTATATTAAGAGAGAGATAAAACACTAAAATCCAGGGACAGATCAGAATGCAATAAGCTATCTGACTTCAAGAGAGTCAATCGTGGAAAAGTATCTCTGCTCTTCTGGTACCAAGTAATAGAGCCACGGTTTGTTGACACCTACCTTAGGAACTTGTCTACATTTAGTTCTACAAACTCAGCATTTCCAAATGTTGGAACACACAGGATGTCTCCCTCCTGGACCAGCCTACAAAAACACCAGAGTTTCACCAGTGAAAGAGAGTAAAACCTTCTGGTTGTGTGCCCTCTCTCCCCCCGCTGCATCACAACTGTTTTTACAGAAAACAGTGTAACAGTATTCATACTGATTCACTCCTTGCCTGTAAATAAAACTATCAATAGCCACTGAAAGATTTGGCATGCACTAGATGGAACCAGGCATATCCAGACTACTAAGGGGAGCCTTCTGGGAATGGTATAGAAGATGAACATCATTAGAGTGTCTCATTGAGACAAAATCTCCACCTTATCTATAGAACAACTGAGGATAATTCCAACAGATAGCCTTGACAGCCATATGAAAGATGCTCGGGCACAGGTATCAGAAGAGAAGATGGCAACACATCCACGTTCCTGACTACGCAACTGAAAACTGGGATTATAAACACGGCCCACAACGGAGGTTTGTGGACAGCACTTGTGAGCCCTCGGCATGGGATGGTGGATCATGAGGCAGGAGACTTGAGGATGACTTCTGAAGGACAGGACAAGAAGTGTTGTGTCCAAGCAGAGCACGCTCGTGATAGAACAATGCAAGGGGATATTCTAAACCTACACAGCAGCCGCCCTGGGGGTGTCAGTGTGCACATCCCCAGCGTGTGGCACAGTGTATCTCATGAGTCCGCCTAGCACAGCTCACCGCGGTGTTTTGAAGTGCCTGTAGAGCACGCAGTCGTAGCTTCCCCGGCTGCTGTAGGCCGGCGAGCAGACGATCTCCAGGTGCAGCTCCTTGGCGAACGGAGGCACAGACAGCACGGACCGGCTGCCCTTCCCATCCGCGGCGCCGGTCCTTTCGTACCTCTGCGGAGGGGACGGGGCGCACCGTGAGCCGCGGCTGCCGCTGGCCCGGTCCCCGGGGTGCCCGGCCTCGGCTCACCTGCAGGCGGAGGTGGGCGGCGGCGGCGGGGTCGCAGCCCAGGTTGAAGGCCAGGGCCGGGGCCAGCAGCGCGGTGCCGTCGGCCAGGCCGCGGCGGGCGGCCCGCGGGTACTCCCA
>VWPU01010413.1:0-160250 GCA_013398955.1 Callaeas wilsoni
CCCGGCGCGGCTCCGCGGGCGCTCACAGGGGCCGGATGAGCAGCTGGTCGCTCTCCTCGGCCGGGATCAGCGCCTCGGCTTTGCGCTTGGCCGCCATCGCGCCGCCTTCCGCCGCCTTCCGCCGCCGCGCCCGCGCCTGCGCCCGCCCCCCGCGACCCGGAACGGCATCGGCAGCGGGAGCGCGGTCGGCATCGGGAACGGCATCGGCAGAGGGAGCGGGAACGGCATCAGGAACGGCATCGGCAGAGGGATCGGCNCGGGAACGAGAACGGCATCGGCAGAGGGATCGGCATCGGGAACGAGAACGGCATCGGCAGAGGGATCGGGAGCGGGAGCGAGCGGGGCCCGGCGCGCCCGGTGAGCAGCGGCGCGGGGCGCGGCCACCGCGCTCTGTCACTTGTCGGGTTATCGGCCGGGGACGAGGAGGAACGGGGAGAGAAGCGAAGGCGGCGTGCGGTGCTGCCCTGCCCGGCTTCCCGGGCCGCTGCCTGCAGCCGGAGGGGCAGAGGCGCTCCGCGGAAAGCCCGGGAGCTCCCGAGGGCTCGCGTGGCGCGCCCAGGTCTCTCGCGGAGCAGCGGGCGCGGCGCCCTCGGAGGCCGCTGCGGGAGCGGCAGGCGCGCTCCTGTCGCGGCCGCAGGCGCTGAGCAGGAGGCGCTGGCAGATCCGTGCTGGAAGCTGGGGCGGCCGTGGGTCGGGGATGTGCTTGGAACCGCCCTGCCCTGGGCACCGCTGGTGCCGAGAGTGGCTTTTAGTCCGCCAGGGACCCAGTGTTTGCTTAGTGACGGACACAGCGGAGGCCTAGGGTCTGTGACCCATCACTGCATCGCACACATGAGCTCCGCCCTGTGCTTCTTCCATTATTTTCTGCAATGTGAGCTGTCTCCCGTAGGCTGTCATCCTGCTTTGTCCTCTTTCTCCCAGCTGCTCAAAGTTTCTGAATAATGTAATGAAAATAATTCGTCTCTGAAGCTGCGAAATAGGGTTTCAGAGAAATAGGGAGCCAGCATCCCGTTGCTTGACACTGGCCAGCCAAATGTTAAGTGAAGCAAGGTGGTAGTAGGGCAGGCACAGGAAATATGCTTGTGGAATGGTCTCAGAACTCCCAGTAACTCAGTTCTAATGCAGTAAATGTACCATGCGTTTTGCTTTAATTTTCAGGAATATATTAAGTGGTAATGGCTGCTCTTAGGAGTATTCCAATCAGTAGTTCTTCAAAAGTAGGTTGGGGTTTTTTTGTGGGTTTTTTGTTTGGTTTGGGGGGAGTGTTTAGTCGAGATGGAATATAGATTTTGCTTTTTTTTTTTGTTTTGTTTTACTAGAAGCACAGTTACTGGAGCAGGGAATGCATTGGATGCACTGTATAGGCCACTTAGATTGTAGTCACAATTAAAAATCATCTACTACATTTAGGTGGGAAAATAAATTCTAAATTTTGCCTTGTTTCTCAATCTGTATTTGCATTAGAAACTGACCTTTGCAACAGTCTGTAAACTAGGTAGTAGCGTTTTTGATGATTCAGAAGGATAGGGAAGTTTTAGCAGAGAGCTTGAGGAACTTTCCCCAGTCACACGTGAAGAGCACCAGAGTAAAATTCCTGCCTCCACCTACACAGTTCTGTACAAATTTCCACTTTTTGTCCACTTTGGACACAGTCACTGGTATTTGCCTGGACCTCCTTCCCTTGATGATATGACAAGCTTTAATTTTTATTTTTTCTACCTAGAAGATCTTCCTTGAGCCAACGATGAAAAAATGTTTAGAAAAGGAAAAAAGCGACACAGCAGCAGCAGCTCACAAAGCAGTGAAATCAGCACTAAAAGCAAGGTCAGCTGAATGTGGTGTTTATTCTCTTTGTGAAGCTCTTTGGTTTGTTACAAGTTAACAGTTCAGTGGTTCACTTGCACTGATAGTAGGATGTGATTTCCATAAAATGCCATGTTCCACAAGGAGAACTTTCTACTTGCATTCCTCAGATTGTGTTACAAGAGTTAAAAAAACTTATCCATCGTAAAGCCCATGAGTTCTAAGATGAATACTTGGTCACTTCCACAGTGAATTGCAAAAAAAGATTTTCTGGCAGCACATAGTAAGGTTTGAAGGAGAAATTAATACATTTGTTCCTAAATTTTGTCTTGAAACACAGTGTCTGGTGCTAGGTACCAAGAATGAGTTTATTCTTCAGTACTTTTTGGTTTCTCAGTATCTCTAAAAGTATTCTTAATTTTGAATAATGTGTTCGTTCTGTCTGCTAGGTTTTGGAATGACCAGTTGAATGTTCTGGATTTTCCAAGGTGCTGTTTCATTTCCCCTGCACTGCTGTGTTATTTCAAGTATTGGTGACATGCATGTAGTTGCCAATTTCTTCATGTTAAAATGCAGTACCAGAAAAGTTTGGACATAACCCTAAGGTTCATTTTTCCCCGGATATAACCTTAAGGTTCATTTTCTCTTTTTCTGTCATTTCCTCCTTCTTTCAAAATATCTGTGGACTTCTCAAGGGTTCCTGATGAACTTTTACCAGTCCAATCTGCATTGAGGCAGAAAGATAATTTCAGGAGAGAAACAGGTGGTACTGTTTTTTCCTCCCCATTTTCCAGTGCTGCTGAAGTACCTAGAACCTAAACTGTAGGGTTTTTTTAAAAAAACAAGTTGAGGCAGGACATCTAGAAGTGAATTGTTAACACATTCTCAGTAACTTTCTGATGATGATGATTTTTTTTTTTCCTTAGTCTGTAGATTCCAGTCTTGGGGGACTTTCCAGGTCTAGTACTGTGGCCAGTCTAGATACAGACTCCACGAAAAGTTCAGGTATGTAATCAGAGCTTGAGCAGATATGGATGGAGTGGGATTAACTTTGTGTGTTTGTATAAAACAGCAGAAAATGGAAAAGTTTAAGATAGGTATTTTCAGTAATACTGAATGAATCTGTTAGGTAGCCTGGTGACTAATGCAGGCACAGTTCTAGGCCTCTAAGTATTACTAATGATTCATCTAGGAGTAAATCACTGTTTTCAAAGTTAAGTGTCTGAGGAAGAAAAACTTAGTTGTGTCACCAATCTCTTACCAGCACAAATCTTGTACAGCTTTTTTGGATGGCTGGTTTCTGCTTTTCTAAGTTTACATTTGCACCAAAATAATGGAAATAAGATTTGATTTTACTTGCTTCTGGTCACCAGATTACAATGCATCACTGTTAGACCAAACAGTTAATTTGAAACAAACAGACATCAAGAAGTAGAACCAGCTTTTCTGGTTTTCTGGTTCAAGGTTGTTAACTCCAAATTTGAATTGGTATAAACAGTGCTGTATCATGGCTGCATACGAAACTGTTGGCTTTACCAAGATCTGTTCTAAATCAACCCAGTACAGTTCATTAAAGAGGAGTTAACACACTGTGATGATTGTTTGATGCAAGTCTGCAGAATTAGGGGGTTTAGTACGTTAGCCCTGTTAACAGCAATTAGAATAGCATTACAGTCCTGGAAGTCTTCAGAATGGCTTTGTTTTACTTTGTTGCAGGACAAAGCAATAGTAATTCTGATACATGTGCAGAATTCAGAGTTAAATATGTTGGTGCCATTGAAAAATTGAAGTACAATGAGAGCAAAAGTCTTGAAGGGCCACTGGACTTGATAAATTACATAGATGTTGCACAGGTAAGTGGGTTACAAAAGGCAATACCAACAATCTCAAAACATCTTAAGCTTAGGTGTGTTTCTTTCATTTATCCTGTGGTCTGACATCTGTAAATTTTAAGCTTACTTGAAGAAAGTGGCATACTTAACCATTAAGCTATGAATCTCAAAAGCCATCACAGTTCTATAATTGTAAGTAACTGGAGAAGATGCACCCAGAGAACCGTTCTGCAGAAGCAGGCTCAGAGCCAAGGCCCTTTTCATGAGTTGTTATTGAACAAGTCCCAGCTGAAAGCTGTTACATTGCCTCCAGCACCATCAGGATTAGTGTCCAGGAAGGAATATCTCCTGAGATTCTTCAGTACTGTAAAAGTTTTCCCGTAGAGGAAAATGTCAAGTTTCTGCTTGCAGTCACTCATGAACCTGTGACCAAAGAACCTGAATAATATCTGGGTCATCCTTGCCAAACTCTGGTTGCTTGTACTTATTTTTGTACTAAAAGCCATAACTGGTTGTTCTCATTAGGTAGCTGATTATACCTTTTAAAAGCACAGAATGTCTGTTTACCATGCAGCAACTTGACATTTCAAGCATCTGAATAGGTGCTAAACTATTTTTGCAGCCAAACAGCAAAAATGCTGCCAGTGGAACACAGATCACCTTGGGTCAGTGCAGCGTGATAGGCCATGCATGATTTTTCACCTGACCTGATTTGACCACAGGGCCAAACTCTCTCCTGAGATGATAAATTCCTTTCTGGAACCATGTAATATTTAGAATAGAATAGAGCAGAATGGAGTAGAGTGTTTCTGCTGGAAGGGACCCATGGTGACCATCGGTCCAACTACCCGACCACTTCAGGGCTGACACAGTTAAACGTGTTGTAAAGGGCATTGTCTAAATGCCTCTTAAACACTTGACAGGTTTGGGGCATCAAGCACCTTTCTAGGAACCCTGTTCCAGTGTCTGGTCACCCCCTCAGTAAAGAAATGCCTCCTAATATCCAGTATCCCCTGAATGTATTTCACATAACATGAAGAGACTGGGCGAGTGCACGAGCGGTGGGCAGACCCCACACAGCAGGATCTGAGCAGGGTTTGTGGTGGTGCTGATCCAGTGGACTCAAGTACACATTAATATGTTTTCTGTTATGTATCTTAATTGTTCATGTTCTTCTGTCTGCACTAAAGGCTTTTGTTTGTTTCCCTCCAAAGCAAGATGGAAAGTTACCTTTTGTTCCAGGTGAAGAGGAGTTTATTATGGGAGTTTCCAAATATGGCATTAAAGTTTCCACATCTGATCAGTATGTAAGTGCTTCACCCAACTTGTCTTTCTGATGAGAGTTGAAAAGTGCTTTCTTTTATTTCTCTGGTAGATTATCTGTGTGACCAAAATGTCATTTCTGGCTTTAAGCAAAAGTCAAACAAACAAGCTCTCCCGGCAGCACTGCTTCATGACATCTCTCCGCAGGCTGTCTGTTTTTTCCTGGTTGGATTTATGACAGAGAGCCATTCCTTTTGAGATAGAGCACCAGATGAAAGGCAAACAAGCCTTTGGTAATGTTCTTTGGGCACGTCTTCCTTTCTCTGTGATTGTCCTGCCATTATCTCATGGGGGAAGGCAGTGTGACTGTGGTGGCCAAGACCATAGGTTCCTCAGCCTGAGTTAGTAAGGCAGTTCCTCTTGGTGTTTCTGTGAAGAGGGAAAAACAAAGGATGGGGTTTTTCTAAGAATACCTGAGTTGACCAGCTCTTTTAAGTTCCATCCTTGCACTCTTAATCCAAGAGTTAGAGTTCACTCCAGCATTAAAGTCTCATGATTCCACTTTATTGATCAAGCCTACTTTTTGTTTGCATCATTTCCTACATGTAGTTTATTTTCCTGTAGTGCACTTCAAGTAGCTTCTTTGCTAAAAATAAAATCCGGTCCTATCCCCAGGGCCCTCCAGTTGCCTTTGTGTAGCTTTGTGTTGCAGCCATGTGGTTTCCTTCTGGTTGCCCTCAGAGCCCCAGATACCATAAATACTTGGCCTTATGAAACCTTGACCCATCAACAACCCAGCAATGCCTGTTCATAAAAGCCTCAAGTATGAACATGGAGAACAGCATTGCTTAATAGCTGAATGCTCTGAAGAGAGCCAAAAAGTTTCCTTTGGTCCCTTCAGAAAATAGAACACTTGTTTCTAGTGTCTGGGAGGAACAGTAGTAGTTGTTACTCAGACTAAATTCTTTTGAATTCTGTTTTTGCTCTCCTAAATTCTTAATTCTCATTAAAAACATAGGTTACACTATTATCTAAATTCCTTTTTTGCTTTGATAAAGATCAAATAGCTAATTGAAGACTTTCATCCATCACTTTTCTGTCTTCAAGCTGAAAGCATGCACAAAGCAGACAAAGCCTTTTGTGGTTAAGCTAGTTTGCACTGGCAATTTATTGGATTGCATTGGTTCCCAAATTCTGACTTTTTGTATCTGTGTCACTGTTGGCATTTAATTTGTTCTTCAGTGTGTTAGTTCGTGAAACTCTTTCCACAGAGTTCCAAGATACTGAAAGGAGGGGAGGAAATTAATTTACAAGGAGACTGTACCCAAAAGAATTCTATCATCCCTCTTTTAGTGATAATCGTACACATTAGCACTGTAGCAAGTTCCAAGCAAGTAACCCTTAAGAGTTATTAGTAATTTGGTGAACAGTCTTGGCATCTTTCATACAGAGATGGGAGGGCGGATCCAGTAAGTTCCAGGCAGGCTCCAGCTGCCCTGAGCGTGGTGTGATGGTGATGAGCAGTGTGTTGCTGATGGTGAGATCAATGTGATCAATGAGCCGAGTGAGCACCAGGGGTGGAGATGTTTTTCAGTAAGGTGACCTTAGGGCTCTGGTGGAGGGCTCTCCCTCCAGGGTTTCAAGGCAGACAGCAAGCTCACTGCCCATTTTTACAGCTTCTGTATCAAAGTGGGCATTTCTTTAGACCCTTCACCTGACAGGGACAGGTGTTTGATGCCATGAACACGGAAACAGAGCTGTCTTGAATTCCTAAGACCCTGGAGATGGTATGACTGGGATAAACCAGATGAGTAGGATCAGAGGGCAGGGATGGCTGGAGAAGAAAGGCATTTTGTAGAGTAGGGCCGCAGAGACCTTGTACTGGGTGTCTTCTACCAATCCCTTTTTGGAATGGCCAAATTCAGAAGTGTTGGGACTATGGCAGAAACCCTGCAGCTCTGATGGAGAGTAGAATTCTCCCAGATGAGATCTGTGGAAGAGTCAAGACACATCCTGTGGCTTAGGTCACAAACAGCCTGGCTACAGCCACATGGCTACTGCCCCCCAAACAACTGATCTTGTCTATACCCTCTTCTGGGAACAGTTTCTTGTGTGTATCTTTCCCAAGACTGAGACAGGGGATTGTCTGGAAAAATACTGGGGAAATAAGAAGTTAAGTTACCTCTGTGCCAGAAGGACAGTGTCCCACCTGTCACAGAGGGTGACTGAGGGTTGGTGGGAAGCGAATGTGTGCTTTCAGAGTATGGCCAGGAATGTCATCACAGAATCATGGGGTGGGCTGAGTTGGAAGGGATCTGAAAGATCCTTTAGTTCCAACACCCTGCCATGGGCAGGGTCACCTCCCACTAGACCAGGTTGCTCAAAGCCCCCTCCAGCCTGACCTTGAACACTTGCAGGGATGGGGCATCCACAGCTTCTCTGAGCAACGTGTTCCAGTGCCTCACCAGTCCCACAGTAACGAATTTCTTACCCTAAAGTCAATCTAAACCTATTCTTTTTCATTTTAAAGCCATTCAAATTCCTTTTCTGTCACTACATGCCCCTGTAAAAAGTCTCTTTCCTGATCTCTTGCAGGCCCCTTCAGGTACTGGAAGGTGCCCCAAAGTCTCCCCAAGAGCCTTCTCTTCTCCCAGCTGAACAACTCCAACTCTCTCAGCTTGTGTCCATAGTCCACATAGGAATGCACTTCTAAAATAGAAGCAAAAATTAAAGCTAAAGTTGTGCTAAACCACCAGTTTTTAAAATCTTGACTAAACTCTCAAGTAAAAAAAAAAAATTTACCAAGGAAAACTTTTCTAAATAAATCTGAACTATTCTTTTGTAAGTGAGAATAAAAACATGGAAAACTGAAATATCTGTTGCATTTTTCCAGAGTAACTTTTATTTGCCATGCGCTTTCAGGATGTGTTACATAGGCACGCTCTCTATTTAATCGTACGGATGGTGTGCTATGATGATGGTCTGGGAGCAGGAAAAAGTTTACTGGCTTTGAAGACAACAGATGCAGCCTCTGAAGAATGCAGCCTCTGGGTATATCAGTGCAATAGTTTGGTAAGAGTTTATGCTTTCAGTATTTAAATTAGGTATTGGAATTCTGATTGTAAAGGGGGATTCTAAAATCCAACGCCCTCGTGAAGGCTTTTTGTCAGAAGGAGGAATTGCTTAATTAAAAAAAAAAATATATATAAATGTGTGCTGGCTGAGGAGGGGAAAACAGCCCTGCTGGCTGCATAGATCAGTGTTGAGGAAGACACCTACATTCCCTAAAGTTGCCAGTGACTGTACTCACCTGAGAAAGCTCTCTCCAGTCTAAAGAGTGCTATGGCAGCTCCTATGGACAATCTCCACTTGTATTTCCAAAGACAAAAACCTCTTAAGATGCAGAGCAGGAAGGAATGGAGTACCAATTCTGGTAATAGAGCACGCAGCCATATTTGTAAGCAAGGGAAATGATCCGTTCTTATGAGTAGGAGAGTTCATTGTCAGGGTGCTCTGATGACAGAGACCCTTGGCTGGCAGCGCTGGGGAACACAAGAAATGACGTTCTGAATGCTGGTGCCGTGCTATGCTGACAGCCAGCAGCTCTGACTTGGTTCAAAAGAGCTCATGTAAGACAGCTTCTACGTGTCATTGCAGGCCACGCAGATGAAATCTGGTCTCACAAAGCAAAATGAAGGACACATTCTGCTTTACATGAGTTTTGAGAAGTTTAGAAGTTCTTCAGAAAGCGTTAATGCGTGTGTTTGGGTTTTTTAGGAACAAGCACAAGCCATTTGCAAAGTGTTGTCTACAGCCTTTGATTCGGTGTTAATGTCGGAGAAGTCCTGATTCCCTTCGGCAGCAGCGTTCGTGTGGGAGGCAGCCTCGTGACACCACAGCCAGCTTGGAGCCACACAGTCCTAGGAAAGACTTACTGTGCAAGGAGGAGCCACACGACCTTGCACGCGGTACTCTGGCATTCCCCAAACATGACTTGAAGTCTCCATCTTCAGTGCCCAGGACATTACAGAATTTTATATGTAACATAATTTCTCTTTTTCCGAAATAATGTTTTGTATATTAATGTCAATATTGCAGAAATGTAAAATAAAACTGACACTTGCTTCTACCTCGTTGTCTGAGAAACAATTTGTTAATACAGACTTTGATTCTGCTTAACCCTGATATTAGAACTAAACAAAAGCAAAGTGGTAAGAGGGAGTTATTTGGTGCTTTACCCCTCTAATTTAATCTCAGATGTGCCATCTACAGTTTTTCTGTTCAACTAAAGTCCACAAGAAATACATTTTTTCCTCAAGTGATACTTGTTTGTATTTGTCATTTTTATACATTAAAAAGAACAATATTGCATAGGCAATGCAAGGGAACAGAAGAGAAGCAGAAAAAGTGATTTTAAAAGTAGTTTTATTTTTCCAGACATTTGACTGGTTAACAAGAGTAAAATTTATTAATCATGCTCTAATTATAAATCACTGCATCCAGGACATTGAAAATAAGAGTTGATTTTAGGTTATACAATATATACAGTTGCTCTGCAACTAAACAAAATAAAAACAACTGAATTGAATATTATACATCTCATAGCATTCTAAGCTGCATTTTAAGTGTCACTTGCTCCTTTTTAAACAGTTAACACAGCAACCTAATAGTCTGTCTATTAACAGATTTTTTGAATCAGATTTGAAAAGTTGTATGAAATATGCCAAAATTTTGGACTTAAAATTCTTAATTTTATATTATAAATAGATATCTACAGGCTCTAGAATTTCATTTTTCTCTGCCAGAGAAGACGACCTTTTGAGAAACACAGAAAATCAAAGAGAGAAATTTTGCTTAGCTGCTCTTTATTGGTCCTTGGGATTCTATCTGTCTGCACTGTTAGTGCTATTAAGTTGTAGTCTGCAAGTTTCCTGGTTTCTAAGTGACCGGTGAACAAAGTTGTGACATTTTACTCTATTCCTCTTCTAGCAGAACTCAAGGGAAATTTGCATCATTTTTTAACTTTACGAATTGTTACATACACTATAAGATTCTGTGTTAAAAATACTGTACATTAGGAGATCTGTGCAAAATAATATGCCCATTTACTCTCTAGACTCTATCAGGGATAGAAACATACAAAATAGTGTTGCAAACTGAACGTATCAGTAAGTGAATAAAACTGTAGTGCTAAACTATTACTCTATCATTTTACTGGGAACATTGAAAATACGGACTAATTTGCTTCAACTTGCAATAAAAATATCTTGAAACATTCCAGTTTGTTCCCCATTTATACTGCAGCAACAGCATCTAGGAAGTGGAAGTTACACATCTGCATGGCTGTACCCACACGTCTGAGCGGCATCAACCAACGGTACCATTCAGGAAGGGTGATACAGGGCGAGATCAGTGTTGCTCTTCCAGCACTTTCACAACGTGGTTTTTCTCCAAATAAGCACAGATGGTGGTGGCGGCCTGTTTTCCATTCCTTCCAATATGAAATGGCCAATTTAAGCACCATTTGCCAGAAATTCAAAGTTCTCTTGATAAATCTAGAGATACAATGTTCACATAACGTGATCAAAGCCAATGTGACCTAGACATTGATTTTCTGTATCCTATGCCTCAGTTGTTTCCTGTAGCATAAGCAAAACCTGGTACAATTTCACAATATACAAACATCAAAATGATGTCAGATCTGTATTGGTGTTTTATATTCCATCAACCAACTGGGAACTATCCATGGCCTAGCCTTTGTTCACGAATCAGTAAAACAAGTTTAACAACAGTGTAGCTACCATATATGTGGGTATTCTATATAAATACAGAGTGAGTTGGCAAACTATCATTGTTTGCAAGGTAGTGGCACACAAATTTCATAAACCAGAACATAACGTAGTGAACTTGTGAGGTGTCAGATATCTTATTGACCAAGGATAATTACCTAGGTGTTCCACCAAATATGTTCTCTCTGTGAACACATTGCTGGATGGTTTAAAGAAAATTCAAGAATTCAAAAACAAAGTCTAAATGCTCTAATGAGACAAGTGTAAGAAATGCTCTGCAATCCATCATCATGGTTAAGTACATTTCAGGAAGTGCAGTTTTCAAATCCTTGAGTTAATGTAGTAACTCATTAATATTGCCATAGTTTAGTTAACCAGCAGTAGTCACATTAAATGACCAAAATGGATGTAACATACATAAAGAACATTCAAAAAACAGGTTCTACACACATGCAGCATAGAAAAACAAAACAGTCTCAAGCTCACAAAATTAGAACTAGAAAGTTCAACGACTAACACAGATTTCAGATAACTTTAAGCAAATATCTACATCCATTCTGAAAGAAAGAAGTTTCTCCTGTGGTAAACTGAAATACTTTTTCACTTTCACCTGGCCAAAACCACATGATTAAAACAATTTCTTCTGCAACTGTTGGCATCCTTGATGACAGCCAGTATGGTAAGCTACTGAATGAGTCCATTTCAGAACTACACAGCAGCTTACATGTTTTGGTTCCAACACTTCAAATGGTGTCAAGAATTGGATAAATTCACTGCCCTGGTAGATGCACAAGCAATTTCTTTGACTGGGGAAGCAACACTGAACTGTTGTAGTGTCATATCACAAAACGGAGAATAAAATTACAGTGAATTGATTGATAAGAACATTCATAATGTTGTGATATTCAGACACGTGGATTTTGATTGTTAAAGCTTTTCAGTTCACCTTGAAAAATACAGGAAGAGGGTTTTTTTTAAAGTGTAAACTGCTTATGAGAAGTTTTCACATAGAAAAAAGTTTAAAAGTCCCAAAATCAGAACGATGGCAATAAAAAAGTAAGCTACAGTACCTAGGACTTGGGCAGTGCTCTGGCAAGGTGGCTGCAGATAGGTAGGTGAAATGAAATAGAACAAAACTTATTTCTGTGACCGCTGGAAATTAGAAATGTCTCCACTGATCAGTAGCAATCTAGTCAACAATAAAGTGCACAAATGATACAGGGAAAGCTCCTTTCCGACTGGGATCTCCATCAATATGACCAATCTGAAAGAGTCCAGATATTTTTCAAGTTAAATCTCAAAATGACATTTCAGTATCAGCAAAATGAATACCAGTGACCTTCCTGCCTGTAGTAGAAGCCTCCCACCAAATCTTTTCTGTGGTAGTGCTACTTTTCTTTTGCCAATAGGAAAATTCAGTCTTACAGGGCATGTGTTTTTCAGCT
Source organism: Callaeas wilsoni (assembly GCA_013398955.1). Classification (NCBI taxonomy): domain Eukaryota; kingdom Metazoa; phylum Chordata; class Aves; order Passeriformes; family Callaeidae; genus Callaeas; species Callaeas wilsoni. Next base: position 12,133 of record VWPU01010413.1, read on the forward strand.
GTAGGTTGGGATTTTGTCAAATGCAAAAGTCTTATCCAGTTCTTTGAATATAAAACCTCTTACTGCGGTACCACTGCTGCATAATTCCAGTGCAATCTGTAATGCCTGGCAGCCCACATTCGGCCTCTGTTGGGCTGCTTCCTTAACAATCAGTGTGAGGCAAAAGGATGGATCAAGCCTCAACAGTTTCAGGTTTTACATGAATCTATTTGTGTTTATACAGCATTATTGTCGATTTAAATGCAATCTGAAGCTGTTCTTCACTAGCTAACAGATTAAGGCAAGTGTTTTCATTCACAATAATTTTCCAAGATTTTGCTTTAGCCAATGAGACTCTAGAATGTAAATACTTGAGATGGTTTCCCAGCTCAAATAGACTCAGTCCTAGTCATCTGAAGACTGAGGACAATACAAAGCTTTCCTCTGAAGCCCACTACATAGCACTTGTAATAGCAGATTCTTAAATTCCTGACACTCCACCAAAAATTTTCTGGATCATGCAGACCATGTCCCCAGTGTATTGTGAATCCTACTAATCAAATTTCTTGGGTTTTTTTCCTGAATGAGAAAAGCTAAAAGCTTGTCTGAAGTTTAACTTTTGAAATTTCATCTCAGGTTTCCATGAGATGAAACTTTTCTTGTTATTTGGAAACCCAGCAGGAGATCTTCTGAAGTGTCAACCTCTAAGATTTAATTTCTTTCTTTCAAAATGTGTTGACAGAAAATGCAAAATACTCACCCACCACTCCTGATCTTCTTCACCATCAACTACAATAATATCTCCCTCTGAAAAAGTCAGCTCATCTGGGTTATCTGCTACACAGTTGTAAATCGCTTTTACTCTCTTGGGTTTAGTTTTTGACTGAAATGAAAAAAAAAAAACCCTGAATGTAAATAATACAGCACAGAAGAGACAGAGTAGACTTGGAGTTATCTAAAGAAAGTTTCAGAACTGCTTCCAACTGCTGTTTTTCATAGATTATAGTTCAGCTATATCCTTTATGCTGGGTGCTCATGCTTCAGGCTGAATCTGGCACCACCCAAAGCTTTTTGGAACCACTGCGCCTATAACATAGGCCATGTTTCCCTTAGAAAGTCTCTATTTTGGCTCACCCAAACCTGTCTTGAGAGCTCTACATCACTGCAGTGAGCGTGATTCTATTCAGAAGACGGGGTGATCGAGTTCTGTGCAAATGTAACAGCAGCACTACCAGAGGGAGGCCTGAGCCACCTGCCAGTATGCTCCTTCTTAATTTGCTAAACCCCTTTCAGTAGTGTACAAACCCACCAAAACATCCTCTGCCTCCCAGCAGTGCTCTGAGGACTGTCAGCTACAGAAGTCTTTTGGCAGCTCTTCCAAAGGGAAAGTTTAGTAAGGAGTTGCCATATTCCAGTATGGCAGTGGGACTCAGTCCTAGCCATGTTCCACACAAAGTGATATGAAAATTGTTTCGCTCTGGTTTCACAGAATCCACCATCCTCACCTCACATCTTTTCCAGTGCAAACCAGTCTGCTGCTGCATTTCTTTTGTCTCCTCATTCTCTGCTGCAGACCAACAATAACACTGCCTACACAGTGTTTCCATGCAAAACAACCCAGCACAAGTGAAGAGGCTCAAGAGCTGGAGGCAGAGTGTAAAGCTTTCCACCCTGAGTCCACCCTTTTCCCAGCCATAGGGAGCAAAAATCTCTCCTTTCTACCCTAAGATGTCAGAGCAGAGCTGTAAGTGCTGTTTAGGTCTGAGATGGCTGTTAATGCAGTGGCTGCTTGGGACAGAAGCTGCACATGGGATAAGGAAAAGATGGCCTCATCACCATTCTGGAGCTCCCCCAGTGACTGGTCCCAGTCTCTAGTTAGGTCAGCCATGGAGCAGGAAGCTTGAAAAGGAACAAGAGGCTGTGTTTACAATTCTCCTTTTCTCCATCAGCAAAATGCTCTGCTGAGGACGCTACTGCCCAACAGTCTCTTACTGTGCCATTTTGCTAGAGCTGAGCACCATGCAGAGAAAAAAAAGGAATGTGGATGGGGAAGGATGGAAGGCAGCATGATTGTTATGTTTCTCTAGAAGCATCCATTTGCATTCTAGTATAAATTCTATATAAATTCTACTATAAATAAAGCTCTGGCCTGCCCAGGGCAGGCACACCCTGAGGCTCTCTCACCCCTGTGAGCTGCCAGCCTGGCACTGCAGCATAGGAATTTTTCCAGATGCTCCCTCTCAGACAAGTGACAGTCTGAGCCACAACCACCTTTTAGGTCTAAAGGAAAAAGCTTCACATCAGTACAACAGTAATATAATTACTAACTTCAAAGTGCAGTAATTACAGGTATTTCTTGTTCTTTAGAAAGCAAGGAAATTAAAATAGATCTCATTCCCAGAGGAATAAAATCTTCTAGGGAAGTTTCCCATGTATTTACAATATGGTTTCAAAAATCTAAATATCGCATTGGGGAAAAAAAAGAAAACACAAGGTGAATCAGGAATTTCCACCTGATAAACAAGCTACTGGGTAAATGCACTGTGTAGGAGATAAGCCACTGACTAAATGTGCATGTACAACTAGACCTGTCTTTTCTTTATTCAAGGAGCATTTCTGCAATCATTTTCTAAATCTGAGCTGGCCTCTGGATTCCCCGGCAGGGTAAAGACTTAGCAAAAAAGCCAGGAGTATAAGGCTAAATGAAGCAATTTAGCCAAAGAACTTTAGCTAGACTGATCTAGCTAAAGCTCTTAAGCTGAGTGGCCCTTGACTAAATCTCAGCTAAGATGCTTTAGCTAAATTGATTTAGCTAAAGGACCTTAACTAGCACACACTCCTGAGCCAGGTTTTCCCTTACTTCTCTGTCCTATGACAGAAGAAAATCACCCAGCTGATTTTCTCAGTCACAGAATTCACCTTACTGAAGACCTAGCAAGAGCTGGAGAGTCAGATATGTTCTTCATATTATGTGCAATTAATATGAAACATCGAAGACACTGACCCCAAAACTAGCCAGCACAGCCCATTCCTTAATAGCTAAATCAATTTGTCCTACAAAATAAAAAAAAAAAAAGGAGAGAACAACATAGAGAAACTACAACTTCAATTTATAGAGAAAGTCAGGTTAGGAGCTGTTTCAGATACGATGAAAGGATGTAACCAGTGCTTACTCTTGAATCCCAGCACACACAACAAAAAACAAGATCAGAGTCCAACAGCTTCATAAAGTAAGACACAACAACATAAGCAATTTACACTACTTAGACCATTTAACTTTTTGTGGCCTAAAAAATGAAGGTTATTTTAATGCAAGATGGACAGTAACTTGGTTGAACAAGAGTAGGGGAGGCAAGAGACCAGAAAACTTTATACTCCCAACTAATGCAAGATGATGTCTCTGAGTCTTCTCATCATTATCAGAGGAGAAACAGCTAACAGGGGCTCTGTGTGCTCAAGACCAATGTGCAAGGCACAAACACACTGAACTCTGTCCTGGAGAGTTGCTATTTCAGTGGACATGGTTAAGGAAAAACGGTTGAAGAAGGGGAGATGGAGGACTGAAAGAAGCAGGTCTTTTCATTACAAACCATTAACAAGACCGTTGCAGAGCCAGGAACAGCACATCTCCTACCTCTCTGTTTATTATTTACCACCGAACCACACTCCTACACAGAATTTATGAAAACCCAGACCTAGTCACACACAGCATCTTGGCAATGTACGGGCTCTCCATATTGTGATTTGCTTCCTGCAGAGATACACTGGCATGATCAAGGATATGGATCTTTTACATCTATCACACAGGAAAGCAAAATAAAATTGAAGCGACGACCAAAGTCCAAGCTAACTACACATAATGTACAGCTCCACTGACATCTGGAAATACATCCCTTTACCCACACCAGTATAAGATTACAGGTACTGACACTAATATGTGTTACCATTCATGGCCCTAGTTTAAAAATAATAAGTAAAGAGTATAAAAAGGCCACACGATCGTATCAAGAGTCCATCCAAATCCAGTATCTCTTTTCTAACAGTCACTGTAAGGTTGGGGGAGGGTGGAAAAGAAAAATATAGAATTAACCACCTTCTGTTGGGGATATGCTTACCAAGAGATTTCTCTCCTGTCACCAGGTGAATGCTGAGAACCAACAGCACAACGAATCAGTTTCTTTTGTTTTGAGCTTAACTGCTGCTAGTCTTGTCTGAAGTCATTTCACCTACCTACGTGAACAACTGTCAGTATATCTGTGTCCATTATAAAAGCACAAGAGTTCCCTTATAACTTACTTCACTGAAGACTGAGAATGAAGCCACGTGTTACAAGTGAATCACCAAGCTCACCTACAAGTCATTAATTCATAAAGCTTATCTATCTTCAAAAAGTCAAACCATAATTCTGTGGACTGTGTTGGTCACATTTGGACATGAGCAAAGGATCCAACTGGTTTGGTTTGCTTTTTTAAGCTTAAAATCACATGCTATCCTATAGGAAATTCAAGAAAAAAAAGTTTTCATAACTATTTAGTACAAGTCACACAGATACTTAAACACAGGATACAGGCCTTATATGTTTCATGGTTCTCACAGTTTCTCCACAGCAGACACACTATAATGTCTACAGTGTGTTTGATAGAATGCAGAAGATTAATAAAATCAAATGCCACATTTTGTACTTACTATTTGTGATTTCCTTGGCATTGGTGCTGGTGGCTGGACTGGTGCCAAAGTATTTGCTGTAGAACCAGTCTGTGTTCCTGGAATGTCGCATACAGAAGACGACTCTCCTGCTAAGGTAAGTAAAACGAGTAAATATTAGGCATGCTTTCAAAAAGAGTAAGAGTGATGGTATCAATTGAAACCAAACTAATTATTCTTAAAAGTAAACAAATTATTTTATATCCAATGGGCATTTAAGTTTTACTAGTTCTTTCTAAACAGCTGAACAGAATTCTATCCTTTTTCTTACCAAAAAGGCCACTTATCCGAAAGACAACTACCTAAGGCATTTAACAGGGCAGATATGTTAAGAGAGATAAAACAGATGAGAGCAGAACCAAATATTCCATTTCCCCATTCCTTCACTACAGACACTGTGTGCTGTTAGAACCTTTCTTTCCTAGTAAAGACCATCATTATCAAGGTGCTGTGTCCTTCACAGGAGACTCCTGACACAGATGGCAGATAGCCATTAGCAAATTCCCCTGGGATTCGTCACGAGGAAATGAAAAAGAATCACAGTATTAACGAATGAATATAAAATATGAAGTAGAAGAAATTCTACTACAACCACCACAGAATCTGCACAAACTTTCCTGTAGAGATTTTATGGAGATGACATTATTGTCATGTCCCAAAGTAGTAGTTACTTTGAACAACAAAAAACGCAAAACGAATAATGAACTCTGAATAATGAACCCTGTTTTTTAACATGAAAAGAGTAATATCAATTTTCAATTTAAATAAAATTGACACTATATAAGCTCTGGATTTTCAAGCCAGAAGCACGTTTTTCTATTCTAAAATGTGTATCTGACACCTTGTTTATGACATATGCAAACAACAGCACGAACAAAAATTTTCAAAATACATCCTTTGTTTGAGTGGGTTTGAAGGTGAGGTTAGAAAAGCTAAAGTCTAGCTGGAATTGAATCTGGCAAGGAATGTCAAAGACAACAAGAAGGGCTTCTATAAATCCATAGGTAAGAAAAAGAAAATTAGAGAATATGTCTACCCATTGTTGATTCTGGTTACATAGTACATGGAAAAGGCTGAGCTACTGAATGCCTTCTTTGCCTTAGCTTTTACTAATTAGACAGATCTTCAGGAGTCCTGGTCCCAGACATCAGGGGAGAATCTGGAGCAATGAAGTGCAAAGTCCTGCACCTGAGGATGAACAGGCCATGCACCAATATATGTTGGTGGCCACCTGGCTGAAAAGCAGGACCAGAGGCAGTGGGCACAAAGTGAAACACAGGAGCCTCTGTCGGAACATCAGGAAACACTTTGTTACTGTGAGGAAACACTTTGTTACTATGAGGGTGACCCAGCATTGGCACAGGTTGCCCAGAGAGGTTGTGGAGTCTCCATCCTCTGAGCGCAGTCCTGGGTGATCCACTCTTGTTGTCCCTACTTGTGGGGAGGGGTTAGACCTGATGACCTGCAGAGGTCCCTCCCAACATCAACCATTCTGTGATTCTGTTTATTACGTGGTCTCATTATTGACTTTAATTGGCCCATAGCTCAGTTCATGCTAAAGAACTTGAGGCATCAGGGCCTACACAATCACGAAGAGAAACAAGAAGAATGTTGGTACTGATTATATTTAAATGTGTAAGGTAAATAAACAAATTAAAGAAAATCTCAACAACCACACTCTCCCTTTGATTGTTATGGCAGCTTAATTCCAAAAAATAAATCTCTAAACCACAATTACCAGGTTGCTGTAGAGACCCAAGTCCTCTGGTCTGCCCTTTGTTAGTTAAGCCAGATGACTTCTCAGTCCTGTGCAGAAAGTGAGAAATTGATCCATTTCAGAAACAAACAACAACTCAGAAAGCAACAATATAGAATACTTTCCAAATTATAAAAGTCTTGGCATGTCTTCATATATTCTGGTGACAGCTATTTTGCTTTTAAAAATACTACTTTTCTTCTGTATTTTTGATTAAGTGAATTGAAGGTTGCACTTAATTTTAAAAAAAGGCAGAAAAACAATACAGGTTTGATTATTGCAATTTGTGTATTTTCCTGAGTTTTGAAGTCCCTTTCACTGTTATTTTATTTTTTTCTTAAAATTATGCATCTGTATTAGTCGGTACATTATCACCAGCTTCAACAATTTGTGTCTATTAGGTAGTATGGTACATGCAAAAAAAGAGCTAGAAAGGAGCTTAAGGGTCAAAGGTTGCTTTCATCTCTCAGTCCCAATTTGCAAATGAAACCTTACTTCTTGCAAAATTTTCTCAGAGGTCCTATTTTCTAGACTTCTCACTACTTTATTGATCTCCCCTGGTTCCCACCTCAGTATTTCGTTTTATTGCAATGCCCCAAACTGAACACAGCAGTCCTGCTGAGGCACCACTGATTTTGAGCCAGTTGGGAGAATTACTTCCTATTGTTTGCAGGCTATGGTAAAACAATACTCTTTAACTCTTCCACAACAGCACTAGGTCATCTGCCTTACTTACTATGTCCTTACAGATCATCCTTCTAAGGACTTTTGCTTACCCATACTCTGCTCTTCTCCATGCTTCATTCCTGTAGTTGATTGTTCTTAATTACTAAGGGGTGCTTACTGAATGACACCCTTCTTCTCCCTTAACTACTACTTCAGTTTCTCAAGGACGCTTTGGATATGATCCTGCTTTCCAGTGCATTTGTCCCTCCTAACTTATTTTTCTCTAAATTTAAAAGTTATTTTTTCTATTCCAGGTCTCTCTACTTCTGCCACAAATGAAAAGATTGAATGGAACAGAACTTATGCAAAGCATGTGAACAATAAATGGCACAATCAGACATTAGATCCCATTATCTCCTACTTGTTACTAGATGAGAATTAGGAATTGAATATTTTTTGTTGTTTTTTATTTCCATCATAGCTAAGCATTCTGGAGATATTCTGAAAATCATATAACTTTAAATCACTAGGCTGTCTTGTTTTTGCTGTAGGAATCCTTGTCATCTACTTCCTTAGCATCTGTCTTCTGTTCATTCCCATACTCTAGAACACATCATTGGCAAAAGCATGCTTTATTGATGATTGCATGTTATAGATATATTGTAAAATCGAGAAGTTACTAAAAATGAAGAAGTATATTAAAGACTAAAATGGCATCAGTTACCCAGGAATAGGCTTTCTCTGAGAGATTCTGCTAGGAGGTTGTGGAGGCAGTGGTGGTGGGGTTGGCTTGGTTTGTGGAGGAGCTGGCTGCTGTTTCGATTGCTGGTTCAAAGCTTCTATAATGCTGGCTGTCTTTGCCACTGGAGGTGGTGGTGCTGGAGAAAGTACATCTGTATAGGAAAGTTAGACAGAAAAATGGAATTAAATTTCTATTTATCATTTCGTTTCTTGGATTCTCATTACAGATTCCCTCGTTACAGGACTTATCCTCATCAAAAAAAAAGCTTTACTACATGTAATGGAAGGAGGACCTCTTTGGAAAGTGATTTACCTTTCACCTAGTTGAAATAATGCTTTATTCAAGCATTAAAGTGCAAGCAAAGAAAATTCTTTCCGAAGTCAGTCATATTCTTGAAAACAGTGGATCAGAATATATTTTTTAAAGTGCAAATATTATTTGCTCATTTAAGGCCTTCGGTCTGTGTTTTATGGAAAAGTAACTGAGTGAGTAATATCTGGCAAATTTTATTTCGAGGAACATCTTTTCTTAAAATCCTGTTGTGATTCACAACTAACAGCAGACTAGGTTTAGCAATTAATTAAAATTGCCATTGAATTCTTGAAACCACCACAACAGCAGCTGGCAATGAATTAAAACATCCTTTTGCATTCCAGTGGTCTGCAAGAATCAAGCACAACATGGAGACACAGCCCCAGGTTTACATGTAACACTTACCTGTACAACTAGTGAGACATGCAGCACTAAAACTATATATATATATATATATATAAAATGACTAGCCCTTTAGCTCTAGTAATAGATGGTATTTCCTGCTGACCCTGCACTACACCATACAGTCCTCACTGGAGCATCAGAGAAGACAGTTTGTTACTGGATGGGAACGATAGGCCAAAGCTACAGTCACCGAAAGAGGAAGTATGAGTTGTGGAAATGGAAAAATAAGTCAACTGTGATTAGATACAGTAGAAGAGAAAACAGGGGAAAGTGGAAACATACTTGTAGATGTTACACGCAATGGCGGCACAGGGGGATGAATAGCTGGTGGATCTGATGAAGACCTCTGCCTGCTTATACTTTCCACTCCTAAAGAATTTGTCTTCCACATTGCATTAGATGAAGAAATTGTCTGAATACCACTGCCAAGAACTGAAGGCTGAACTAAAAAGAGAGGAAAATACTGCATTATTATTATTGCTTACCCTAAGCACAAAGTGTTAATATTCACACCCGTGCTTTCAGCAATGGTGTGGCTAGACCACTATATTCAGCAACACTATATTCAGCAACTGTAGTCACTGCATCCTGATGGAATGCCAGAGCAGAAATCAGTCTGGTGTTAAAAATTATACAGCAAGACTTCACCCAGAAACTTCTAACACTTTACCTAAGCAAAATTTGTCTCCAGTCATTACTTTAAAATATGTCAATACTTGAAAAAGCACAGATTTCTCAGTAAGAAGACAGAAGGCAAGTCTTGCTACCTTCTTTAATCCCTGACTGATAACTGTAATTTTCTCAGGTATTGCAAGAAAAGGACTTCACTCTTCCACGAGTGTGAGCACACAATGCTGACTCAAAGTGAAACATCAGTTTTGACTTAGAAACAAAATAAAACTGTAAATCTGAATTTCACTCAAGCAAGAAGCTATAATAACTAGTCGTGAAACAGTCACAAAGTACTTCTTCAGAGCCTCTTAAGTGACTTCATTCTGAAGAGCTGCCTCCTCATTTCATAAAAACACCCTACAGGTTTTCTTTATAAAGCCAGTATTTTGCACATATTATGCCATTTCTCCCTGCTCAGCACATGAGTATCATATTAAGAAAAGATGAAACAGAGTAGGGTATGAACAAATATTAGGTTGCAGGGAAAAGCATAAAAGGCTCAGAAGGCTTGGAAAACAGCCTAAAGCTATGAGGATAAAGGAGTAATAATACACCATAAGCATAACATTAACAACATCAGCAATTGACAAGAAGCTATGTTCAATGATACTATTATAGCTTTTAACTAAGTATATAAATTAATAGGCTAATACATTGCTAGAGTAAAGAATATGAGATAATAATCTAAGACAGGCAGCATGTCATCATGGCATGAGTTGTATTACAGTGATGCCAAGAAGTTTGGGGTTGGGAATGAAATTAAAATGACACTTTTTGAAATGTGGCATTTAATCAAGGACAAACTGTGGGTAAGGCAGTATGATTGGCCATGATTAAAATAATATCGAAGGGTAAAACAGTCTTTTTAACTACTCCATTGTATTACTAATTCAGAGATAGAATCTAACAGTTAAGCAAACCAGGCAAGCTCCTTGTGTCAATTTTCCTGTCTGGTGGGGAAAACATTCCTTTCCATCAAGTAAAAAAAATGTTGTCTAGATATTAAGCTTGGAGGTAATGTGAAAGGTTAGATTAAAGTAATCCCACCTTGGTTAAGTTTTACATGCTACTAAATTTCCCCCAGTCCCATGCTATACTTTTCAAGTAACTCAAACCCATGCTTTTCTGTTGCAGTTATTCTGCCCCTTTTATGCAGCCATTCCATAACTGACTTTTCACATTACACAGAAGATCAGTTTGCCACCTCAGGCACAATCACTGGTATGTGGAGTCTTGCATCTTGACCTCTGCACAGTGCTCTCAAAGGCAGAAGCCACCCATGTGTGCCTAGAACATTTCCTGATCACATCTCCTCTTACGGAGTCTGAATTACAGCACCATAGAAAACCATGTGCTTAATAGAAACTTTTCTTTAATTGAATTGAATACATAAACATAGCCTCCATGAAATATGGTGGATTATTAAAGGTATTAAAACAATGAAACACACCAAATACGATCTGTACAAAGAGGACCTATACAGATTTCTCTACACTTCTTTACTATGATGCAAACAGATTACATATGAAGATAAGAATGAAGTTCACAGCACCAGCTGTAATGGTAGATTTTGCAAGCACACAACCCTCTGAATCAGGATGAGACACGTACTTTTACACTGTTCTAATGATCTGGGGACCACCAGTAACTGGCAGCTATATTTCCAGTCAGCTATCAGGTCTCTAAAATCATCCCGTTCTCCACACCATGACAATTACACTTCTATTTCAACAACCCTGAAGCATGTATTTATTAAGAGAAGAACTTGCAAGGTTAAAATCTCATAGTTTGCATACACTCTCCATTCTCTGAGTTCTTCAACAAAATTTCACAGCAGACAAATGCTATTGAAATTTTATCCTTACACTGAACTCTGACAATGACATCTTCAAGAAACAGAAGTATGAAAAGATTGAATATAACAAAAAAATTTGATGAGCTACATTGACTGCAGCCATCCTTTTAATAAATAGTTTAACTCTGGCTTGGTTATCTGGGTATTGTTTTCACAAACACTATTGTATACTGTCTTGCAGGTATACCAAAAATCAAACTCAGAACACGTTACGTAGATTCACTTCAAGGACATAAAATGAGGCCATCAATAGCTGTTCCAATACTTACCTGTGCAAAATAACTGTAAGAGAAAGCCTAAAAATTAAATGATTTTTTTAAAAAGTTACGATCCTATTCTTCTAATATACAGTGATATTTTCTAGTACCTTTGCCAATATTCCTTGGAGGTAGAGGAGGTGCACTACTTGTCACAGGTACTGCAGGCTGAATGGGAGGTGGACTGCCACTAAGTATTGCTCCATATGTTTCATTCTGTAATATACTTGGCATAAATCCTCTTTGCTTGTCCTTAGCAATGTTCGCTGCATCTCTTGCCAAGGACGCTACATTAGGCTGAAGCTGGTTTGATCCAAGTTGGTAGAAGCTGACAGGCCTGTCCTCTCTCCGGTTGGGACTGGGTTGCTTAAACACAATAAAAGAAGTACTCATTGAGACCACATTAACTGTACTCATTTTATTTATTAGTTGATAGAAAGCTATTAATTTCTAGAAAGAAAAAATGGCTTTTAAAATGCATTTTTGTTGCTTTTAATACATAACCTAAAACCTACATTCTGCCCTCTTCAGGACAAAGTAACTACGCAACCTAAAACAACAACAAAAAGATTAAATGTGAATTGCATTTCAAAATTATTAATATAGTCTCATTTCTTTTGTAAAAGTAGTACACTGCTACAGGATAATACTGTATCCCTATATACACAAGACTATACTTCTATAGATATCCAATATAGATTTTCAGACTGGATCAAGTAAAGTTTTCCTGCATCAAAATACCCAGCAGTATTTTCAAAACTAAATAAACAACTGAAGGTCCTAAGCCTCATCTGAAGTTCAGAAGAGCTAAATCCCAAATGGATGATCATGATCTCAAAACCCAGACAAGATTTCATCCAAGTATTTCTACCTGTAGCTCAGCCTACAACAAATGAGTAGCCAAAATTTCTCATTAACTCTTTTTAGCTCACTAGTATCACTGGATAAGTTTGAGACATTACTTCAGTTGGCAGCTGGGATGGAACATTGCTCATCCCACACACATTATCGAATTATATCTAATTAGCTGTCTTTGAGATTTACAGCAATCATCTGCACTCAGCATTATTCTTCCTGTTTCAACAGCAAGCATAGTCATTACTGTTATCAAATGATAATTAAAATAGCTGGAGTTACAAATTCATGTGGCTAGTACAGGAATGGGCTTTAACAATCCACAGCCCAGAAAGCATAAATACACCTTCAGAAAAAGTGCTTCATAAACATGCCAGACTGATATACTGTCTGTATGAAATTAAAATAACCATTTATAGTAATAGCATTTAGGCAGGATAAAGATTTACATCAACAGTATCACTAACAAGCAATTGACTTTCCTCTGAATACATTCAATGCTTACTTGTGGATTGGCCATGTAGGGCCTTTAGATATATCATAGCACAGCATTATAGCTCCAAGATTTATCAGAATGATGTATATGATAGCCCCTACCCTTACTTTGGCTTAGTAGCCTCACTCCTCACTGGCTGACACTCTCCATTCCCTGACCTCTCCACTGTCCTAGTTCTGGGACTTGTTTCAGCCCACACTTCCTTCTGCTTTCTAAACCAGCAGAAAATTCTTTTTCTTGTTTATGATTCAGCTTTTCACTGGCTCACCAAACTGAAGCAATTCAATATAGGGACAAATATGTGCCAGAGCGGAGGCAAAAGCTGAGGCAGGACGAGGCTTATGGTGTAAACCAACAGCAGGAATCAGTTGAATTATCTTAACCTTCTTTTAGGTTAGACTCTCTTTTATATGAAATATTCTGGACTAAAAGAACTCAAATTTCAGACGTGATCTTTTCTGACATTGATTACAAAATCTATTCAATTATCTTGCCAGCACGACACACCCAATGTGTCATGACACATGACATTTATAAACAAAACTCTGATGTGATCCTAAGAAACAGCAGTATTCACCTGTGTGAAAAAACGAAGTCACAGACACTACTCTGTGATTAATAGTCTTTAATCTCCTTTCAAAAGTCCCTGCAGTATAAACCTATTAATAGTGGGCAGCAAAGTAGGAGCAGCAGATACTTTCCTATGAGAGATGGAGCTCAGGGACTAGTCAAAAAACCTGTTCAACTGCAGAAGGCAACTGGCAACAATGAAGAAAGTGAAGGACAAGAACAGACCAAAAAATGAATTTAGATCATGTCAGAAAGGGATTTGTATTTGTAAATTACCAAAAACTTCTACAGCTGGCAAAAATGAGACCTCTAAAGGTTTCAATTTGTTTTATCAAAATGATCATCATTACTATTGTTATTATCTGGAGGGTGATAAAATATATAAGAATACATAAATATGGGGATAGAGTATGAAAGCTCAGGTAGAAGAACTGGACCCAGCAGCTCACGGATTCCAGATTCTTCCACAGATACCAAAATGTTAAGGAAAAATCTGAAGAAGAGTCTCAGAAGGTAGAAATTGTGCTTTGAAAGGAGTGGCCTGTGACACCTTCTGTTGCTAATTAGTTCAAGTCAAGCACCAGAGGTAACAGCTGTCTTGGACTAGAGAGACAGGACTTGGGGAAAAGAGTCCTATGCACACACAGTATTGTAAAAATTGTATTTCACAACCGAGGAATTATTGATGCCAAAATTAGTCTCCAAAACATTTAAGCCAATTTAATGGTCTGAGGACCTAACAATTTTAAAGACATTCTATGAAGCTAATGAAAATGAACCTGTGACTGTCAGGTTTTAATATTTCTGAAAACAAAGAAAAACCCAACACACAAGACTTGGTTTTATGTTATTAATTTAGTGTTAGCAATTCATGCCCTAGCTGAGATGGGGGATTTTGCAAAAGAAGTATTGAAATTCTAAAGCATGTAGAAAGAAAAAGTCAAATTTCATTATCCAGAGGAGAAAGGGATTTTTGTTATGTACTTTCAAAAAACGTTGTGCTAATATCTGAAGACTAATATAAAGCCTATTGTGTATTCCTTGTACTCTATAAGGAAAGCAGAAAAGGCATAAGCAATTATAACACCACATACACACAAGGAACAAAAACCTGTACAATACTTACACGGAATACTTCAAATTATGAAAATTTCAGGATGTCATTAGTATTTTGGAGCCTATACAGAATTTCAAATCACTTGTTCCCTAGAAATTCATGCCATTTTTAGATGTCAAAACATGGTGGTTTTTTACCTGTCTGTGTGTTTAGGTGCTTAAATACTTTTTCAAGTCAGGCCCTAAACTGGGAAACTAAATTTTGAAAATGCAATGAAGTTTCTATGCTATTGGAATGTTTTGTAATATGATCATCGTTCAAGCCATCTGGACATGGTCCTGGGAAACTGGCTCCAGGTGATCCTGCTATAGCAGGGAGGTTAGACTTCCAACGCCAACCATTCTGTGATTCTGGACCTAAATGTACCACAACTCCACTAGACATTTCAGGTATGAAAAGCACGAAAACAAAAATTATTTTATACATGAAGATTAAGAATTAAGACCTTACCCTGCTATTAATGGATGTAGCTTATTTAATGCACAGAGTCAGTTGAAGACAAAACAATGCATAAACTGTTCTAAAATTAGAGCTATTGACTGGAGATGTTTCACAAACATGAGGAGATAGTCTGAGGTGCCTTCCTTTGTAAAGGCAATTTTCCCAGTTCATATTAGATCTGCTTCACAATCAGCAGATCTAAATATTCCTCATTTATTGAAACCAACTATTGACTCGATTGAAAAGAAGATATAACACATGGCTAAATACAATTTGGCACCACATGGTCATATCTTAAGAGGAAAAAGACCAACTATAATTCCAGAAACAAAAATTTAAGCTACTGCATTTTACTACAGAACTTTATTTCACAGAGTCTTCATACCTATAGTAAAAAGCAAAGCTATTGAAATAATTATGAACATCACACTTACACATACATGTGTACAGAAAAATAATGTTGATACAAACCTGCAGCTTTTCATCCACATCATCATCACTTTCATCCAGATCTTCATGAAGTAACCGCCATTCATATTCTACATGAACATGAGAATTAAATCTTCCAGACAGTGCTTGAGTAAGCTAAGGAAAAAAAAGATGACTGTTGACACTTACATTATGTGCAGTACTTATTTTAAAACAATATATTTAAAAGCAAACAAAGTCCACATATAGGAAGAATCTTGACTTCAGCAGTCTGGAAAGTTACTGCACTGAAGTAAATTTAAATTAAGCTGTGTTACCAAATACAACAGAAATAAATCAAAAGTAACTAGACATTTCATTAACCATTGTAGATCCATTCGCCATTTTCTGACAAGAAGCACCACATTTTATTTGCTTTGATTTAGAAATTGCAATTCAAAGAAATTACTACAATGGCAATTTTCTTGAATCAGAGTCACTTATTAAGAAACCTTGACCTCCCTAATATGATGGGGCATCCACAACTTCTCTGGGCAACAAGATAACAGTCTTCATCCATGGCCTTCACTCATAAAAAGCACTTTAGCAATTAGATTTCAAGGAGATGTCAGACACTTAGATTCATAGAATCATTTAGGTTGGAAAAGACCTTTAAGATCATTATGTCCAACCATGAACCCAGACCCTCCACATCCACCACTAAACCATAGCCCTAAGTGCCACATCTACACCATTTGTAAAGACCTCCAGTGAAGGTGACTCAACCACACCCTTGGGCAGCCTGTTCCAATGCTTGACAACCCCTTCCAGAATAAATTTTTCCTACTATCCAATCAAAACCTCCTCTGCTGCAACCAGAGGCCATATTTGCTTCTCCTGTTGCTTGTTACTTAGGAGAAGGGACAGACACCCATCTGTCTACAGCCTCCTTTCAGGCAGTTGTAGAGAGTGGTAAGGTCACCCCTGAGCTTCCTTTTCAACATCCTAAAGAATCCCAGCTCCCTCAGTCACTCCTTATAAGACTTGTGCTCCAGAGCCTTCACCAGCTCTGCTGCCCTTTGCTGGACTCACTCCAGCCCCTCAAAGTCTTTTTTGCAGTGAGTGGCCCAGGACTGGACACAGGACTCGAGGTGTGGCCTCACCAATGCCAAGTACAGGGGGACAATCACTGCCTTGCCACTGCTGGTCACACTATTGCTGATACAGGCCAGGATGTCATTGGCCACCTGGGCACAGCCTGGCTCATGTTCAGCCAGGTGTTGACCAGCACCCCCAGGTCCTTTTCCACCAGGCAGCTTTCCAGCCACTCTGCCCCCAGCCTGTAGCACTGCAGAGGGTCCTTATGACCCAGTGCTGGACACAAGACTTGGCCTTGTTGAACCTCTTACCACTGGCCTCAGCCCATTGATCCAGCCCATCCAGATCCCTCAGCAGAGCCTTCCTACCCTCCAGCAGATCAACACTCCCATCCAACTTAGTGTCATCCAAACACCTATTGAGGTAATCTTACTTGTACATCTATGGCTAATAGCTCAATAGAACCACCCCCGGCCTCACAAATGTTAGCATTTCTGATGCATCTGAAGAAAAACGTAGTTTTCTTCTTAAAAGCATATAGCTTTATGTAAGCATATAACTATTTCTGAGGATATAGAAATATCCACTACTGCATCTGGAATATATTCACTGAATATTCAGCTGTAAACTGTAAACTGTTTAATGATCAGACATGAAATGTACACACAGAATGACATGATACTCACCAACTCTTCACAGTGAGTATGTTTTAAACGTTTAGCTATATCAAGTGGCGTCTCTCCTGCTTCATTTGCTATATTACAGCAAAAAAAAAAAAGAATTATGAGAAGTGTCACTATTAACATGTCCATTACTAAAGACAAACCTGCATAGTGAAGTACTAGACAAACACACTCAAAAACTCATCTCTTTCTTTCATAGGCAGGTCCAACTCACATCAACCCTCTGAACACGACAAGCAGTAGCAATTCAACATGCCATATACATATGAATGATAGCTATGAAATGGCAGTATATACCTTGACAACAAAACAGCAATTAAAAATCTAAATCTGTTCAAAAACTAAGTGTAATATGTGTCAATTTTAAACTTGAAATAAACAGTGAATACTGATTCTCTAATAATGAAGATTATATTTACAGAATTATGATAAACAATGAAGGAGAAAATGCACTTATTTCAACTTCACTGTTTCTTATCTGAAGCAATGACAAATAGGAAATCGAAGTACACATTACCCTTTTACCTATTTCAATAGAAGCCTTCCCTCTCAGCAGCAGCTTGAGGCACTCAACGTTGTCTGTTAGACAGCAATAATGCAGGGCTGTGCTACCTTTACAGGTTTGCTTATCTAGATTGCCACTATTGGAGTACAAGAAAGAAGAAAGGTAATTAAACTTAAGTTTCCTACTCTATATTATTAAACCAATCTCATTAGAAGATTTTCAAAGAATAAAACTACATTTGTAAACACAGCTTTAGTACTTCAGTATTTGTATTTATTTAGTATTTATATTACTTTACATAAAAGCAACATCAATATTTAGCTTTCCATACTTACCTGTTCTGCACTAAAAAGTCAACTATATGAAGGGATGTTCGATCAACTGATCTAACAGCAAGGTGGAGCGCTGTTTCATCTTGCTCCTAAGAAATAAATGAAAAAAGACATTTGTTTCCTCCTCTGAAGGAGAAGAAATTTTAGTAAGACATTAATTAAATCAATTAAAACACATTATTTCAAAATATTCAAACATGCTCCCATTAAAACATCTGTGAAGACTTATTGTGTCTCTTTCGTTCCTTTAAAGTAAATAAATTTAAAAACGGGTTGAAAATGAACAGATTATTGAATGATTTAACGTTTAATGTTTTAATAAATTTAAAATACGATAGTATTTGGAAGCAATTTTAGATTAAACTATTTACTATCTTCTCTTTTTATTATTAAATTATATCATTAGAAGGACATTCAGAACAGTGTTTCAGATATCATTTCAAATAATTTTTAATTAATGAATGCATATTGCACTTACAACAATTTGTGTAATAAAATTTACAACACTTACATGGCCATTGGCCAGTGGAATTTTTTCTGTGAGATCCACGCCATCAGCATACACTTGAACTAATCCAAGAATGTCTCTTGATTTCACTGCTTCACAAAGAGCATGCAATTTAGCTGCATTGTCAGCATGCTTCTTCCTTGCATATTTTCTCTCAATATACTTGGCAGTAATGTAATCTTTTCTTGCATTCCTAAAATTGAATATGATTTACTTCTATAACTTTCAGCAGAAGATACACAGCATTTCCATAAATACATGCAAGTCATTCATTATGATAATTTTTCTTTTTAAATATGCATGTAACCATGCAGTCTCATATTCAAGTATGAAATGTAGTTACAGAAAATGAATCAAATATCCAATACTAAGACAGACCATGAATTTTTTCTTCCAAACTCTGTGATGATGTTAAGATCAAGACTACCCAGCTCTATGTACAGAAGATACATCAAAGCTTCATAATGTTGATTAGTTTCCTTGCAGGTTTATGTTTACCTGACTCAGTATTCCTACACATGCTGGAAAGGGATGGAAGGCATGGGATACCAAAAAAAAAAAAAAAAATTCTATCTTATACCTCTGTACAGACTATCCAGGCCTTGAATTTGAATTCACAGCAGTGAGTATGTTCTTTAAACTCTTTACCACAACTGTAACAGGGAGGATGTGTTGGAGCTTTTAGCGACATTTCTAAACTGAGATGAAAACTTAGTACACCTGACTCAGCACAAGTTATCACTTTTGCTGTTGATGCCCAGTAACACATCTACTCCTCTTCCCATCACAGCAGGACAGAAGCTTCCATGCTTCCCAAAGGCATAACTCCTTACCAGCTCTTGAGATTTACAGCATTGGGATGTACAGCATTGCACAGAAGACATTTACTAAAGTCATACCTTATCATCTAGATACTACATAATGGGCAAGAAGTAAAAAAACCCAATAAATAATAATAAATTGGATCAATGGATAACTCCTCTTCATAAAGCATTTGATAGTATTTAGGTTCTCATTTCAATAAAATAGCCCCAAATTTGATAAGCAGAGGTATCAAACTAAATGATCTTTTAAAATAAAAATTTCCAAAAAGTGTTCTTATTATATTGATTTAGCATATGGTAAAATTATTAGTAATTTAAATTATTAATATTAATACTCTGCATTATTATTGATAGTAGTAGTCAAAAATTATCTAAATTGCCTTGTTTAGCACTGGTTTTGTCAGAATGCTGAAAATCCACCTAATGTAAAATCAGCTCCATCCAGAGCCAATTTTTCTGGGTTTGCTTCTGCATTGTTTACTAGCTCTTTTATGATGAGTAGTATCCAGCCAAGTAGGCAGCTGTCCTTGCTGTATCTCTGCCATCACTGTTCAGTGCTTTCGAGGAACTCAGTTAAACATTCTGTCTTCATTCCACACAGTTATGGACTTCAGTCCTAGGTGTAGTTTCTAAATGCTGTTCTCTATCTTTCAAGTAAATGTTCACTTTATTACAATTTATATTTTGTTTTCAGATAGCACAAAATTAATTGCTTTGGTGTTAATCCCTATCCTTGTATGTCTTTAAGGTTCCCAACAAGTCACAGTTCATTTTTTTCTGTCCCACAAACCATGATTCAAAGAGTTGGTAAGATATTCCTTACTATTAGGGAAGGTACAGTCAGATAAAGCTCAGTAAAACAGACATGCAAAGCATCAGAAGAAAGGTTTACTCCTCAGCTATAAGACCATAGATAAGATATTACATATCTTCCATGACCTGCCAGTGCAAACCATAATGGCACAGCCCCTTAGCAATATTAAATTAAATGCTTGCCTTTCTCAGAAGTAATGGTTCTTTACTTACATATCACTGCTTGGATTAGGTTTGACCATCTCATCAACTGGAAGACAGAATTCCATAATCTCATTAAATCCAGCATTCCCAATATTCTTTGCAAGCTGTTAAAAAACAAAATCCCACAGCTCAATTAATAAACATGTCCAGTTATTGGCCACACACATAACAAGGAGAGAACAAGGGAAAATGAGAGTTGGGACCCCTTATTTCTGATTCCTTGATCTGCTGCTATGTCAGCAATAACAGATTAGGGACTTCTTTTGGATGTGAATTTTCAACTGGGATTTAGTACATGAATAAGTAACTGCAGAATAATCCATCAAGACACCAGTTCATACAATAAATGCAAATACTTTTTGCTGGGTAAGAGCACACATATGAAGTGTCATGGAGCAGCTGATAAGTGGTAACTGCTTTGTATAGCAAAGCTGAACAAATTTTCTTCCTTTGGAGATTAAAGTTGTCTTCTAAAATAATGCTAAATAATTAATGAGTTAAGTATTTGTGAAGTCCTTCAATATTTAATCTGAGGCACATTTATATGTCAAGCAGTTGTGTTGTTTTACAAAGCAACTCAGGATAAAAAGATTTGAAAACACAAAAAATATGAAGCTTCTATTAATTTGAGTTCTAAAATAAGAAAAAGTTTACAGTAGGACACTATGTTCCAGGAGGTTCCATTAAACTTTAAGAATTAAGCTTTCTTAAATTGTGTTTATCCAGACTCAACTTCAGGATGGGAACATCTTGCTAAAGTGACAAAAAATATATTCGTGTTACATGTATTTTACAGTACTATTTTCAACTTAATAAAAGCAATTTGATTACCAAAAGTTCAGATGTTCCCAGCACATCTAATGTAAGTGATTGCATTCTGGAATAGTGAACACCAAGTTCTCTATGGATTCCTGAGCATTCAATGCAAGTTAAAATTCCCAAATTTGTTGAAAGCCAGGTAGGATCTGAAACAGAAAACACCCACAGAATTAAAATTTATTCAGGCAATTATTTCATCTAGAAAATGTAGAATACAGAAATGAAATTCTGTAAAAAAAGATTCTTGTACATTAATAATCTTTTGTCTTTTTTTTTTTTTTTAAATTTATGTTTTTACATTTGCTCTACCTGGAAAAAAAACCAGAATCTTTTTTAATGCTGAAAGAAGTGAAGAGGAGAATTTTTACTTTATTTTTGTTAGAGACATTGCTATCCAAGAGAGTTCCTCAACCACTCCAGTTTGTCATTCTTCAAACAGCTTTCAGGAACTGCATTTTCCCACCACCAATATAACGGTGTAACATTCTCAACTGGGAATACAGGTGCAGTTTAAACTGAAATAACAATGTTTACAGGGTTGGGGTTCTTTTGCACTTCAAATATAGACTTTAGACTAAGTGAAGCAGAAGTGATTCACAGGTGCACACACAGCTCACACTACAAGATTCTTGCTCAATTGCTTCAAAGAAACTAAAGCTCATCCCTCTCCTTTCATAGGCCTTGACTGTCTTTTCTCCTGGTATTTTGCATTTACTACAGCATTCCCTCATCTTCCAGCCAAGTAATTAATTTCTGAAAATTTAGACAGCTTAATAATTCATTTGTTTGATAAAGGTTTGTTAGTTGCCATTTACACTCTCGTTTTTTAAGACAGCAGGCTTGATTCTTCCCGTAGTCTTATACGATACCTATTGCTGGAAGTAACTATTGATTTGTAAAGTGCATACAGCATCAGAGCTGATGTTTTCAGCTACAGTCTCACATCAGAAAACCCTAAGTCCTGCAGTAACATAAGCCCTGTAACATAAAAGAACATAGGAAACAGCAGGGTTTTAAAAATAATTTGAAGAGGATTAAAGTAGAAATTCATTGATCAACAAAATCAACACTGCAAACCATAGTCAGCAGGTGCATTCTTCTCAAAATGAGTACAGCCTTAGACATATTCCCTGTCTCCCTTAGTCAAACATGATTAAAAAAAAAGAAAAAAAGGTGTATGAAGAAAATGCTTCAAGTAACTTATGGCTGCTCAGTTTTACCTAAATCTTACATTATTAACCCATATTTTATGTCAGTTCATTTGATTTACGTAAGCAAAAGCTACAATTAGCAAAACACATGGGAGAAAAATAAGCTTATTTCTTATAATTTTTCTCCCCTCTGACAATAAGCATATAGCAAATCAATCTTACTAAAGTAGTTCCATTAAATTGTTAGCATATTCTACTATGTGTATAATTTTTGTGAGATAATGAGTAAAAGCGAAAGCATAAAACATTAGCTTAAATATTCTCATGAGACAAAGAATTTTTACCAATTAGAAATATGCTTAATTGAGTCACCTTGTGCTCCACAGTCACAACAAACATCATTTCCAGTCATCCTCTGGACTTCAGATATAATTTCTTTTGTCAGTTCCTGGACAATATTATTTTCTCCTGTGTTATCATCTCCTTTGAATGCATTATTTAAAGCTTCCTCTTTGCTGTTTTGTAGCACAGATGTCCATCTAAAATGGCAGTAATATTTTGCTATTAAGTGTTTTGGCACTTCTGAAGTTCAAAGTAAGTCTCAGTAGATCACCAGCATCAAAAATAAAATTAGCAAAGTAACTCACATTTGACATTCCTGTTCATCCTCTGCTTGAAAGTGGTATGTTCTGTCATCTGCACAAAAAATAATTCACATACTGATTAAAAAAAATATTGAAAAACTCATCTTGCAGAAATCTCTCAATGAAATCAAAAATTAATTGATTCCTGAGGTCTCTATTCTCATCACTGGAATGCGTTGAGAGAAAAAAAGACTATATAACAATTTTCACCCTACTACCTACAGTTCCTCTATGATTACATCCGTGTTTACATAAGGTGGCTTGTTGCATTTTAAACAGAAGCTGTTTTCTTCAGTGCTGTGCTTTTATCGCATGAGCAGCAGGAGAGCAAAGGAAAAGTTCCGTGTTCTGGATATAACCTCAGTAATCACAAGTATAAAGTTCTGCTGCGAGGAAGGGGAGTAAAATATAGAGTCCATATTTGAGTTTATCTGTGTATGTAAGAAAGATTTAAAGAGTTCACATGAGCTCTTAAAACTCAGTAATCACAAACAGCAAAACAAATTTGCCAGACACAAAGTCCAAACTGCAACCAGCATAAGCCACAAACTGTTTCAATTAAACCAAGCTCACAATTTTCAGTTTACTACTACTTTTTTAATTCTTTGTTTTCTAATTCATTGTTATCATGGTGTACTGCTAAAGAAAAAAGCATAATACATTTTAAGTCTATGGAGCAAAGGAGATATGATACAGTTTAATGACTAAGTTGGCATGAGAATAGTTGATGACAACAACAGAGGTGAAGTTACTGGCAAAAAGATATTCTAAGATGAAAATTTCTAAAGTTTGAAAAATATGCAGGCTAAAAGGTATTAAAAGATAGCTTCAAGCATGGAAAATATTAAGACAGTGAAGATCTATGAAAGAACAGAAAGGAAAGTGCTACATTAAGGGATTTTATTTTGTGATGATACAGAAATCTGCATTTTGTAAAGAACAAGGAATTTTTGTTAACTCTACAGTAACACAAAGTGAAAAAGTCATCTGGAGAAGGCTAAGAGGCCAGTTATGCCTTCTCAAGTGTGTGATAACATTGCAATAAGCTCAGACTGGGCAAAACATGACATGGTCATCAACAAAGAAAGAAAGAAAGCGCAAAAGTAAACAGGGAAGCCCAGTTGCTTGAGCAGAAATGAATTAGCTGTATGTTGCACACAAGCGTTGGAGTCTGTTCACATAAGCAGCATAGCTTACGTTTACAAATGCAGAAGAACATTATGCTTCAATAAAGGAACAAATGAGGAATACATTTATATTCTTCTCCTCAGCTAATTTGAGATACATATTTCAGTAAAATATTCTTGTGAGAAAACAAAAGAAACATTACACTACACAATTTCATATCATCCCATTCCGATCCAAAAATCATTCCATTTTGGTGGGTTTAACATGTAGATTCTTTATCTCATCTTTCTATCTATTATGAGATAACAAAACCAAAAAATGTTTTCAGTATTTTCTTCACAGTTGCACAGCAACCACCAAACTTAAATTTTAAAAAGTTTTAAAAGCATCTTTTGACCTTGTGCAAAAGTTGTAACTTTTCAAGATGATCAGCTAGGACATTTTCAGTATGAAGAGTGATGTCACAGCAAAAAATAGTTACTCTACTGTAAGACAGCAAAAAATTAAATAGAAAAAAGAAGCAAAGACAGCTTTTAAAAACAAGTTGTTTTACCAAGAAATAGGCACAGTTAGTTGCATTATGCTAAAATAACTGAAATGCAAATTGTCATAGGAAGGGCATTTTACAAAGGGAAGCATTCTACAACGGCAAAAATGTTTTAGTGGATTACTGACACATCTACAGAAATAATGCAAAATTCTGCTATGAGCTGCAAGTAAAAAGACCTGAACAACAAACCTACGTGATATGAGGTCAAAACACTTTTTCTCCTCTGGGTTTGTTTTCACTTGGCAGGTTAACAGATTGAGCTTTGCTGGAGGTCGGTTAGCCTATTTGAAGATAAAACATACACATTTTAGAATATCCATACTGACTGAGCCCTGCAGATTGAAAGCACAGGATAACATCCCACTGGCCAAAAAGACTTGACAAAAGGCTGTTTAATTTTTAAGGTCTCCAGGTTTTCATTCATGTTTTCTTCTGCATCATGGTTCATAAACTACTTTTATTTGACTATTTTGTTTACTGGTAGAATTGAATAGATACTAGAATTTTGAAAGGAAGAAGGGTAGAATCTCTTCAATTACCACTAACCAGGAACACTTACCTGAAGGAACTGGGTACAAAAAAGAGACAGGTTCATTATATTTAATCCCCTAACACTCAGACATTTAGTTTTAAAAAATTACTTGTTTAGTTTTCAATAATTAATTACTTTGACTCCTGCTAATGTCTTTAAGGGGTCCCCAAGTAACCAGTTAAGAAAAAATGCTGAATTTTTAAATCAGTAAAGGGAAACAAATGAAGGAAAATAAGAAGTTTTCATAGAGAAGTCTTGCAGCAAACATCAGTAAAAGTAAACTGAGCCAGCTGATTACTAAAAAATCTAGTGAAATAAAGTATATTTTATAATGATATATATTTTCTAGTCAAGTTCCTCTCAGCTATTTCAGTTCCTTTTTGAATACCAAGTGACAGTGTTCTACTAAGAGCAAGATTCACAAGGAACCTGCATTTTGAAAGACTCATAAAGGCTACAAAGATTTTTCAAACAGCACCTCTGCACTAACCTCTTCTTTCCCTTAACCCACCTGCTCTACAGACCTGGGGTAGGACCCAGAAAGAAATGTTTGCAATCCTGACTTGAGGAATGGCTTTCACTTCCTACAGCTGATAACTAGGTTCACCCTTCTTTTAGAAAAATTAAATCAGAAAGCAGATTTAAGTAGTAAACCTTTGCTCTAGACAATAATATCTAAAAATAGTAATTTAAACCAATAGGAAAGGAGTATTATAAAGATAGTAATATTCACAAACACATTACCACACTTACTGCTGCATTCTAACAATACTAATAGACTAAGCTGCTAAAATAAGACAAACATCTAAACAAAACTATTACCAAATGAAGCTGTACTATCACATAATGCCATTAACTTGCAATGAATCATAAGAAATTAAGATATTCTCACAATCTCATCCAAATTTATTGATGAAAACATGTATTTCAAAAAAAACCAAGGGACAACAAGTCAAAAGATTATAGATTCCCTTGAAACAATCTGATAAAACAATATAGCTGGCCAAAAAAGGACAGTATCATTATATCTGAAGACCAGTTAAAAAAAAATCAAAACCATGGACAAACATAAGCAAGGAAACAATTATGCTTTTTTTTTTCCTGTTAGAAAAAAAAGAAGCGTGGTGTCCTTGAAAAATAGCAGGCTCATGCTTTGCCCAGCATAAGCAACAGACAAAACAAAGTCATGCAAGCTTTGAAACAATAAATGTGCAGGTCACTTGCTGGGTAATGTAAAACAAATTATACCCAAGAGAGGTTTTGGAGGCAGCAAGATGACAATTTATTGACAACTGCATTGTATTCTCTGCCTAATAAATAGCTTTTCAAATTCCAGGCTTCCTTTTAGTAGTAAAAGTGCATACAGTTTTAATTATTTAGTTATAAATTATATATAAATATATAAAAATATTTATAAATTATTAATTATGTAGACACTGGGCAATTCATATGTACCTTTCTTACAGGCTCTATCAGAATGTAAAAATGCAATTCAAGTTTAAGAGAGAATCTCCTTGCCCCAGGACTTTGGATCTGTAGTGCATTTGGGACCTAATTAGTTTTCTCTAACTTATGAAATATGAAGCTGTAAATGAATGCAGTAAAATGCTTCATAGAGGTCTGAAGAACCAATGCACACAAGACTTGTCCCTCTGGACAGGAGAATGCAGCAGAAGAGCTCAGTATTGCAATCTGAGAACCCAAAGAAATGGCTGCAACAACAATAACGTATCCTGGGCCAATATGCTGATCTTGGAATCCATACATGTTCTTGGTTTAAAGAAGGCTAAGCTGAAGTCAGCATTAACAAAGGTATTAAAAACCCTTTGCATGTGGCTGATAGCACCTCATTCATGCTTCCATCCTGCAGCCAAGCAACAGTTTTTCTCCATCAGCCTCCCTGGCCTGTGCCCGTTGCTTGTGGACAACACACTTCCATCACATGGCAGGCGCTGCTTGGGGAGAAGTTGAAGCTTAAAGACAAAGTGAGGTGAGGCTGTGTGAGCTCCTTAGCCACACTAATTCAGACACTTGGAAGGATTAGGAGACGCTAGACATGGAAAAGACTAACAAATGTAACTACTATTACACTACTTGTCTGAAACCTCTGAGATTCACTTTCCTGATCAAGTCTCTGATTAGACAATTAAATTTCACACTACTGCTGCGTTTTTGGACACCCATGTTAACATGCCAACACCCTGAAAAGATGTGCTGCCACCTTCCATGCCATACACAGACCTGAGAATCAACTCATGTTCCTTCCTGCAGAAACGGCAACCATCTATCCAGTAAAACTGACTTATAATCTGTTCTAGCAACAAACAGAAGGGTAGGAATCAAAAAGTTAGGCCTCTGAGACAAAACAGGAGTGCCATGATACAGAGCTCATTATACAAATGGCATGAGCAAATACGTCCACTTAACAGACTGGCTGAATTTCATCATCCATTTTTTCTGGATATCAGTGATCAACTCCAGAACAAAAAGATGAAATCTGATTGGTTTGCCTTCAGATTGTCGTACTAATCATCATGGTAAAGTTTTCAGCAGTAAAGAAAGACCAACAAAAAAAGATTTGATAATGAGTCTCTCCTATACTCCTTTCTTTGCAAACAACCAGCAAATGTTTTTAAACACAAATCCAGCTTTGAGGAAACTGATATTTCTAAAATCTTTTTGCCTTGTGACTTCTTGATCTGGAAAGGACTTAGGAATTCCTAACTACATGTTTCAATCTTCTTCTATCATTGTTTTTTCATCCATGTACTTTAAATGTACAAATGCTGGTTTCTTTGAAGCTTTTCGTTGTCTAAAAGTATAACTTCTGCACATATGCCAATGCAGGCAGCCACATACAGGGTCACAGCTGGGTGACTGACAGAGAACCAAACTTATTACCTCCATCCATCAGGAGAGCACTTATCAGGCAAGTTTAAGCACCTGCAGTTGCTTGAAGATAGCTATTCTAGAGACTGACTCCCTCATAAAGAGAGGCTACAAGACCAAAGAAGAGAAATCCATGAAGAATACTTAGCCTTTAAAGGAAAAGTATTTACAAATTCGTATTTGATAAAGAAAACAAAACCAACAACTGAATTTCTGATATTTTGATGAACTGCTGGGATGAGAGAACAACACATCATATTTCAGAGACCAGGAGATATCAACCCTGAGAAGCTTGGAAATCAATGTTGTTCCTTCCAAATTCTCAGAAGACATTCAGAGCAGCCCAGAAAATTTTTAACAAACAAAAATCACTTCTACCTGTTTCAGTGTCTGTGAAACACTTTTTTTTTTTTACATAAAGCTATCACCAATATTTAAGGAGAAGTGAGCAAATAAGTGAAAATACCTTTTAGGAGTATATTTTAAAACAAGAAGTGACTCTTCTAATGTTGTAATATAAAGAACATCGACACCAAACCTGTGAAACACACCTATCTAAATTCACATATGAGTATCTGCCTTAGGAGCTGATTTCCAGCTACGGCTCCACTGATTTCAGTGCAAACTTACTGCTTCTAAAAATGTCAGACCATCTGGTAGACAGCTTATAAAAAGAGAAGAAAACAGTATCTTGATAGACTCAGTATCTCTACTTTAAACTGAAAGTTTTCAAATTCTGCTCCACAAGTGGATTTCGTAGCCTCTGCCAGCTCTGAGCTGCCCCAACTGCATTCCTGCTGGTACCAGTACAGCACGTCCAACATCAAGCACAACCACAGCACACGGAGACACCAGCATAGAATACACCAACAGACTTCTCTCTGACAAAGACACGCTCCTACACACCCAAATGAGAAGAGGAATAAACAAATGGACAATTCCAAAGCCATAGCAATGACTCTGCTTTGCAGGCCTGGCTTTACACTCCTCCTTGACTCCTGATTATCAATTCTGAAGGCAGCAGCTTGTGGTTAGATGCACAAACGAGAGATTGATTCATTTTTGCTGCCAGGGTCAACTTGTAGTCATAGCAACAGGCATAACAGGATGAAGAACAGAACAGTTCATAACAGGACCAAGAAACAGGATTGTTTATTAGACCAAGAATGGGAAACACTGTCAGAGTTATTTTTTGCCTTAAGAAATTTTTAAGAAAGTTTTGGGAAAACAATATAAAAAATGTTACAGGAAAGCAAAACCAAGTTGAAAGCAAAGTGCAAAAGGTCCAAACCATGAAAGTATAAAGTTTTTAAATTTTAACAAATGTTTAATAGTTATAGTTAATGTGTTTAAATATTGGTAGCAGTAATAAAGAGGGATTTGTAACTCTCTGTGTCCTGTCATTCTGGTAGAAATTGTTTTTAGAGTTGATTTTCCCCAACAGCTACTCTAAGGAGCTAACAGACTACTATACAGCAGCAAATCTGGGGGAGAAAAGTGATTCAGCATACTTTCAGTTTATCTTGCAAATACAAAAAGTTGTTTAACTCGTATCTAAAAGATGGCATAATGCCCAACCATATCTTTAAAAATAAAAAAAAAGAAGTTAAAATTTCTGGTTTTAGATAGCCTGGTAAAATATGAACACTTACATGAACTGAGTCACTAAAAAAGCCTTTTTTTCCCATTAACAGTCATGAACATTAAAATAGCTGTGTTTTTAGATACTGTCTGCATCTGGATATATTTCTAAAAGGCTGCCTTAAAAATATATCCCTCATATTCAAAACACTGCATCAGGAATCTAGCTAATTCCAAATTATAAATATAGACCAGCATAGCTTGCCTTTCTGTATTAGCAACCATGTACATAAAATGCTGTAAACAAATACTTACTGTACCATGGGAAATTGTAAGAAAACCATTTTTAACTGAGCACTTCCTTTTCTGCCACACTTTTCTGATTCTAGTTTAAAGAGAAAAAAAAAAAAGGTGACAGTTTTAAATATACTTTGTATTACATGGCTTGAGCTCTTAGGATCTAATATTTCTTCCAGCAAACTCCAGCAGTACTTACCCATCACTTTTCTTGTACAGACTGCCACTCCGCTCAGTGCCATGCTCCTTGTTTCCCTGAGGCTGATGTAAACTGTAAGCTGTACTCTGACGAATCTGAGAATCCTGAAATAATCAACAGCAATTTGTGAGGCATTCCACATTTTCGACCAAACTACCCCCCCATTAATGAGTTTCAGAGCTTTTCCTTCCTGCTCTAATCCAACAGGCCAAATGAAGCACGCTTTCCTCCTCAAAGAGAGGGCACAAAAAACATTTGGGAAGTATCCATTATCAGCACCTGCCAAAATCTTTTTACTTGCTTTTATTTAGATTTACTCTTGGCCTTTATATATAGGGGTTTTAACTCAAAACTTAATTGAGCAGTGGCCTTTCCAAGTCACGTAAACACTGCAGGGCACAAACATTAAAGATTACTATTACCTGCAATTTCTAGTGCACTCTTACATTGAAAAAATAATTACATACATCAATTTGAAGAAGTGATTTTCTTTGAGGAAACTGAGTCAGGTTATTGACTGAAAAACAGAAGAGACTTCCTGGAAACATAGCTCAGGAGTCATACAGGAAAATTGAAAAGTCATTTCCAAAAAAGAATAATTTAAAGGAAAATATCTGGAACAAAGTAGAATTCTGAGACAGGAAGAGACAAGGATTAATTGAACCCATCTCACTGCTCTCAGAACTACCCAGAGGCAGGACCCACTGCTGCAAGAGTCCAACTTCTTGAAAAATAAGAACCTGAAAATGAGGAATCTGATGTGTCACACTATATTAACAGCAGTCACGTGACAGAACGGACTTTTAAATGCATACAGTAACAATAACTATTACTTAAAATTGTCATTTTTTTCTTTTTCTACTGTCATTGCACTATGGACATAATTACTCTTGTGCTATACACGGCATATAATACAAGTATAGTAAGGAAAAAAGACAGAAAGCAGCTCGCTAATATGACTATGAGCTATTCTAAACATGATGGTAGGGATAGAGCTCCCATCTACATGCCTGTTCAGAGCACCTAGGACTTCACACCTCCAAGCTGCAGGACTTCAAGCTCATCCAGAATACACTGCTGGAGCTCAGTGGTCTTGAGAGCCACGAGCTGAGCTCCACACAGGCTGCAGCACTCCTTGGTGCTCCTTTTCAAGAGAAGCAACCTGTGCCCACTCCCTGCCTCTCAGCAAGTGATGCAGGAAGCCATACCAGGTAGCTACAACATCATCTGAGCCTTTTAAAGGCACTACAGAACTATCACTTAGCTGTTCGTGCTGGACAAAGCATTCTTTCAGATTTAAACCAGTCTGTTTATCGTTCCTTTCCACTTTGTTTACAAAGAATTATTTGGTTTTGCACTCTGCACAACATAAAGCTAGAAAAACCTTTTTAAAATATTCCCGTCACTCATTAAAAACCACTGCATGCATACATTTACTGACTTTTGAAGAAAACCTGATCTGACACAGCCTATTGTGCCCTACCAATGCCTTGATCTCTGCCTCCTATTAGTCAGTAAAGGAACTCCATTCCCAAGATTAGAGGCCTTACAGGAAATTAATTTCAGTTCTCCCCATCCTCAATTATGTAAAGATTACAGATGACCTCCAACACCTGCTCATAGCACCATTCCCATTACTTTAGTCTGTGCTGCTACTTTTTCTGCACTATTTTCTGCCTCATTTCAGCTACCTCCCTTCATCTGTTTATGCTCAGCTGCTGTGTTTGGCCAAACTGGCAAACCAATAATACAGGCTTCCTGC
Source organism: Callaeas wilsoni (assembly GCA_013398955.1). Classification (NCBI taxonomy): domain Eukaryota; kingdom Metazoa; phylum Chordata; class Aves; order Passeriformes; family Callaeidae; genus Callaeas; species Callaeas wilsoni. The sequence goes on from VWPU01010413.1 coordinate 43,887, forward strand.
CTTATTTCAGCAGGAGAGGAAGCTGCAGTGGCTGACGTGTATTTCCACACATTCATGACTATGAACAGCATCTAAAAAATTTAATACTATTTCATGAAAAGAACTTAAGGACAAACATATTGTCTATTTTAAATTCTCAGTTCAGCTTATGTCCAGATCAATATTGTCCAATGTGATTGCCAAATGATGGTTTTTCACAACTGTCTGACAAGAAGTTCATGATTTTGATCTTGCTCCTAAGTGACGGGATACCACCCCACAAATCACCACCACAATTAACATCCTTCCTTTCAGCATGCCTTTTCCATAAGCAGGCTCTCCAAGGATCTTCCATTATTTCTGGTTTGCATACTGCACAAAACAGAGATAAAAATTACAGATGACAGGGTCAGACCCAATAGTCTCATTGGAGGAGCAGAAACAATGTACATTACCTATGGGAGGAAAATGGATCACCACAGGATAGAAGACACACACCTAGTGCAGAGTATTGTCATTTTAAGTATATCTTGAACATAACAAGATCAGACCAGGCTGAAGTACACAAGCCTAAGGAACTGAACTTTGACCACTTTATCAACCTTGAAATGCAGATAGGCATATAAAAAGAGGTGAGTCATTTAAAATTTGCAGCATGTTCTTAGTGAATCACTTCACTGACCATAGAAAGGTTTGAAATTCCTTCTTCCAATGTCTATAAAGACACACTGACTTCTAAGTCAAGCTGAACGGCAGAGCTAAAAATGAAAGAAATGTGAAACAGTATTCTCTAAAGATGGTCTGTGACTACTGATAAGAGATGTTCTAAGATCCTATTTATCAGCCTCACTATGTGAACACAACAGAACTTTTCATACAAGGTGCTTCAACCCATACACAACAAATTTTGGCTAGCCATTCCACAGCTCCCATGGAGCAGGGTTTTTAGACTGTTTGGATCACTCCTGCATGTAAAGCTGCAAAAAAAAGCTCTTATAGCTCTCCCAGAGCCTGGATTTCGCTGACATTTGCAGGATCATTGCCAAGAGGATGTTTCAGAGATCCACCCCTTATATATCCCATACCCTATCCCTATTACAGCTCCACGAAGTCTCCAAAAGATGTATCTATCAGAATCCCCTGCAGGCAGCCTCTCCTACAGCAAAAACTACCGTAATTTTTGTCAAGAAACACAACATTTATCCTATTTTGCAGTGGCCTAAATAGATTACAGGTTCTACCAAGGAAACAGAAACAAATCTAACCACTACAGTCACAGGAGGTGACCTCACCCAAGGTCATGGGAACAAGAACAGTTAAGGCAATACAACTCTAAGGTTGACTCTGAAACTTGCAGAACTTCTACATTTGAAAAAGAAAAGCTTAAAAATTAAAAATTACGAAGATGTACACAAAATGACATTTCAAAAAGAAGTTTCAATACAAACCAGGTTTGAGGAAGTTGTGTGCAGGAAGAAACTATGCATACAGGCACAATGAGAAAAGGTTGACTAAGAGTGCTTGTGTGTGTTCGGTTTTTTAAATACAACAGGAACAATATTTGTCAATGTTCTGTCATTTCATACATGAAGTCCATTTTAACTAAAAATACATATATCTTCAAAATCTTGCAAGAACATCAAATCAAGCAACTGGATTTAATTTCCAAAAGAAAGTACAAAGGAAATCACCAACTTGTCTTACAACAATTTTCTTTCCCAAGAAAAATCTGATAAATTTTTTTATAATGTGGGGTTTTTTTGGGTTTTTTTTTGGTTGTTTTTTGGGGGGGGGTTTTGTAATAAAATACACCAAAGAGGCAAAAAAAAGAACCAGTCTTTTCATGCCAACAGACAAAAGCTGAGAGAAAAAAATCCAGTTTCTTGAAATCTGAATGGAAATCATGCCACTATTTTCATTAAAACATAGTAACACTTACTCTCCTAGACTTCGGTCACAAAATGTAAATGCATTTCAGGAAGGAAAAAGAAATCAGTTATAGTAAAGAAAATTACAGTGCAACAAGAATAATATTAGTGGGTTGTACAGTAAATTATAGAAAAACTCTTTGGCATCCCACTGATTAATTGATGTTTTCAAAAAACTTTAAAAATAATTATAGTACTTCTCATGATCTGCAGGTAAGCATCTATATCTAAATTTTCAGAATTAATAAATTAATACTATAGCATAAAGCACTTTTTATACTTGTATTTTTAAATGTCACGAACAGAGTAGAAATAATAAATTTATGTGTATTATTAATCTTTGAGTCTGTGAAAAAATGTGTACTTGTCACATCTTCCATATACATTTAATATCAGTATCACTGATAGACATTCCCAGCAACCATGAAAGCCAACTACTTCTGTTATCTCTCTTGAGCACAGACCCAGTTATTAGAGGACACCTGCTAACACACCCTAAACAGCAAAGACTCCTTCATGAGAGGGGCAATCATTGGCTAACTCAAAGCAGTCATCATTTTCATGAGGATCCCTAGTCTCTCATTCTACCAAGCTCAAATTTGGAAGTTTATGGCAAATCAGTGAGTCCTGAACGCCAGCCAGAATCTAAGAAAGCGCCTGCTGCTCTTATGGGACTTTGTACACAATGGTCATTATCACAAAATTCCCAAGGGAACAAAGTGAAGAGTGTTCAAGACTGTTCCAAATGCCTGTCAGCAAGTCACAGAATCACATGGGTTTGGGTTGGGAGGGTCCTTTAAAGATCATCACGTCCGACCCCCAGCTGTGGGTAAGGACATCTTTCACTAGCTTACATTGCTCAACAACCATCGTCTGTCACCAGTAAAAACTGAGAGTCACCATAACTTTTATGAGAAGATCAAAGCAAGACCAGAAACGATCAAGGAAGTCTGATCTCTGTAGACTAAACTATTTCATTGTGATCCCTCTCAGAAAGAGAATCTGAAAAGGAGGAGAGGATTCATTCATCACTTACTCATGGCCCAGCAGCCACACAAAGGAAGCTGGCTGGCACTTATTTATATGAAGAGGAGGCCCTAGCAATCTGAAACAAAAGTAGACCCCATATTTAGGATTATATTATACAAAAGATGCTTCCAGATCAGAGTTTGAAACTACTCCAGAATTCATTAAATCTAATGGCATTCATAATTGGAACTCAAAAAACATGTAAGAGATTGCCAAACTGACCCAGCTCTTGCACATTTGAACACTGGCATTTTGCAGCTGAGTAGCAAACTTGATTGTCACTTTTGCAGATGATGACAGAGGTGTTTTGGGATTTAAAGTTCAGTTTTACATAATCTTTTATACAGTTTGGAATAGAATTGTGAGATAAGGTTCTACGAATAGGGTCTTCCTGATACTGCCCAAGTTCTTTCATTCTCAGTTTGAGCAACAGTGCACCCTCTGAAGTATTTCGCAATACTGGTAACAAAAAGAAATTATTTTTCAGTAAGTCTCATATTTTTAGTGGGCAATCGCTTTTTTAAAAAAATGCCTTTGTCAGAAACATTCAATATCAGCATCAAAACAAAGATGAATGAACAAAAGGAATTAAATGTCTGACAGAAGTTAAAATAACTCTATTTTGAATATTAGCATTACATTACAAGTAATTAAAATAGGTATTCCAAAGTTAAACACCTTATATGCTCACCTCCTTCTGATCAACTTGGAGTGCTGATTTTAAAATATCTCTGAGCTGTGTTAATTGTCTTCGTTCTTCATCTTGTGCTTGTTTAATCTTGAATGAAGAAAAACACAGGTTAAAAATAACTTTTTTATTTTTCAATGCAAGTATTTCAAATTAGCTGCTTAATTGGTTCTTTTTTGAGAAATATTCAGCAAGAATGAAAGCAAAGAGAAAAGATAATGTAATCAGTTTACTTTCCTTTGTACTTTCAGAATACTCGATAATGGTTAGGATATTGCTGGGTTAAGACTTTGATACTGCCTCACAATGCTCTTGCTTCCTTGTGTTCCATTTGAAACCACGTGTTATTTTCCACTTAATAAACAGTTAAGAGCAAAGGCTGTTTTCATAACATTTTACACAGTGGGGTCCTGAACTGAAACTAAGGCTTCTGAATGCCATATTAAAACTAGATTTTACACAACAATCTACTCTAAACCTTAAACGTTGACTATTAAAGCAGTCAGGCAACCTGAATGAAAATGATCATGCTTCTACTGTAAAAAACTAAATTTACCACACAAACGTGAGACGTTGCTACTCACTGTATAAAGATCTGTGGAGAGTGTCTCAATTGAAGGCTTGAGACTTTCAACTGCTTTTAACCCATCCTGAAAGAAACTTAAAAAGAAAAGCGAAAAGCAAGCTGTTACGAAACTTTACTTTGTATTTTCTGCTTAGAAAGTTGCCAAAGGAAGACATGCATATTATTAGGCCATGCCATAAACTTCAAAACAGTAAAGTTTTTTAAATCCAGCTTTGACTGATCCACCTCTTTATTTCCATCATAGCTTATTCTAACATGCAAAATCCCCAATTAGATTCAGAACTGCCACAATCCACTGCCACATAAATTTTCCTCATTCTCACCTCAAATACAAGTTCTCATCCCACTTTGTGAAAGCCCAGAATAAGTAAGATTCATTTGCAGAACAGCAAAAGCTCTGGTAGATACAAAATAATTGTGATTTCTTGAAGCCACATTATTTTATGCCTGATGCAAACTTTTTACTAAAGGAAAACCCCTTTGTTTCCCAAGCATTAATTATGGTCTATATGCAAACTGAATATGCTACATCTTTTTGTAGTACATGCATTTTGTATTGGCAGAGTAATGCTATCTATGCCAAGTATTCCAGTTCTTAAATAAAATAATTTGAGATTTAAAAAATAAATTTTAAGAAATCACCGTTACATGCATATTTGATTAAATATTCCTGCACTGTTTGCAACATAAAATATTTTCACTCTGGGAAGCAGTCATGAAAGTGACAACACAACAGCATTTATGTTGTTAAAGTTTTATTAAATGGATGGAGCAGATTAATGACATACTACAAATGAAACTGATTTTCAAAGCAACACAGCTATTTGGGGAAAAAAATACATAGATCCAGACTAGTGTTTTAAGATGAAAACTTACTGATTTCAACATGTTAGCAGTGGCTCTTTCAAGTTTATAGCTGTGACTTCATTGCTACATTACAGATTTGTAAGACTATCACAACAAAAGCACATAATTCTAATTAGGACTATGTCTTTTATTACTGGGTCCTCCTCCAATAAACTAGAAAAAGAATGACTCTTTCAATACAGTTTTATTCCACTGCTTATGCAACTTCTTTTTCTTGAGCACAGAATTAATTTAGATCGTTATTAGACACACTCAAAGAAGTCCCTCAAAACTAATGGACCACTAAGTAATAAATCAAACTAAAAGCCCTGTTTCAAGAGTAGTTTATAAACATGGCAAATTATTGTTTGGCATTCCTTTGGAACATACAATTATATTCAATGTAACAAGCTCAACCTCATTACATGCTGCAGAATATAGTAACAAATGCAATGACTAATCTGACAAAAGACATCAGCAAGAACAGCTGAATCTTACGATTTATTTTGAAAATTCTAGAAAAGTGTTATGATGATGTCAAAAGTTGAAAACAAAAACATTGTTCCAGTTAGTGTAGATAGAAAGAAAAGTAAAACATACTTGCACTGAGCATGAAAATACTTGATCAAGTTCTGAAGCAAGTCCACTCCTTTTTTAATCTTGATTTCATTGACTTTCAGCAGGTACTGTTAAAACAGTAATTCATAACAGAAATTGCTTATTACTGGTACTGAAGGTTTTTTAACACTTTATTTTCAGTTCTATTTCAACAAGTTTTAACAGTCACAGATTTACAAAACCTAAAAGAAAATGCAGCAAGAAGTGTCTTAAAGAGTTAAATCACACCAAATGAATTCTTGTAACTTCTGACTTTTGATAGCTTGTGAGGATATTTCACCATGATTTGTTCAAATTGTTAGAATACCCTTTGGGGCTCCTAAAGAAAGTCTCTGTTAAAGAAAGTATGAAAGGGTTTGTGTAGTACATTTCAGGACCCATTCTTACACCTAGCAGCACATCTAAAAATGTATCTCACTAGACGTTAAATTCATTGCTAAACAGATGTCACTAAGGAGGAAAGCAGTTCACTTAAACAAAAAAGGTGAGGGATTATTTTAACAAGTATTAATATACGCCTGTTGATTTTATAGTTTTCCTTATCAAATCCTTGTATGTGGTAATTACAACAAATTACAGTTTAGCAAGAGATTTTTCAAAAAGTCTACTGTCAAGTGCAAAAGAAGTGTAATTACTGTCTTTTTGCATAAGGCACAATCAAAGTCCACATTAAGTGGCAGCTCCTCCCCTAAATACCATAGCATAAAATATGTCAGCCATGTAACCAGAAGCATGATTGATCAAATATCAAAGTCCTTAACTGTCCATTAAATGACAACAAATTTTAACCCCAACTTAGACAGTGACCTCCAAGTGAAGGAGTGAATGTCTTCTTAATGATGCTCTAATGCATCTAGGTTTCTCCTTCTCACAGTACACCCTAAATGTTTGAAATCAAGTAAAGCAGCATCCAAGTACCAGCTTTCAATGTTGCAGCTTCTTATGGTGGTTTAGGTGAACAAATGATGAGACTAAATGTAGACATGTGCACTGGATAGTATTTAGTTACAACAATCACCTCTCCAGCTCCTGTTAATTTAAAATGGAGCTCTAGGCATTTGGTATTCAGTTCACTCTCATAACTTATAGAGAACTAGTCTGTACTTATGATAAAACTTCAATATGTCACCCTTCTGACTTACTGTCAAAACAAAAGCAAAGTCCTCTTTCATGACTATTCAGAGGTAACTGAGTATAAACTTCTTTTCCTCAAAATCAGAAGAAATACAGGATACACTTCAGCTATTCCGCATTTAAGGTAATTTGATCCAATTTCACAGACTTCACCCTTCATTATCACTACAACTGACTAAAGTGAACTCTTCCTTTATTGTGACACAGCAAGAGAGAAGCATCTGTTCCTAGTTGTTTCTTAGGAAGGATACAGATGGGCAATTAGCTGACAACATCTATATGTTTATTTGTTACTCAAATCCCTTTATCAGTTTTGAATATTTTAGTCTGATTCTGTATAGGAATGTGAAGCTTTTCTCTTATGTATGAGTGCATACAGTTACTAAAAGTCATATTCAGGACAACTGCAGTTATGCTATGCTGGCTATGCTATGCTGTACTCAAGCATAAATTAGCTACCATCATCACAGGAAAGGCAGTAGAAACACCCATGGTGTATTTTTGGGCTAATGCGTACCAAAAAAGCACACAGCAACTTGAACTCCCAACCACAGAACCAGACATATCCTTAAATGCATTGAACCAAAAATATTCACATCAGATTTAACATACTGCAAAATCACAGAGATTTTGAAGTAGAAACATTCTGAAACAACTTGAAAGACAACTTGATTCCATCCTTAGCACTTTTTTTCTGCACCAACCCAGCAGTGTGTTAGACTAGAGCCTCTCCTCATAATAACGCAACAGCTGTCAGCACAGGGAACAATTCAGAGAATGATCAAGGGCTTAAAATAACTAAGAGTGAAGTAAAAGGGTAAAGACTTATTTATTATAATCTCTTAGTGTTTTACTGAGCTTTGCATTAATTTACCTGTTAGGCGAAATTAGAAAATATCTAAATTCCCTGCAAAGTTTGCCCATCAGGATAATAAAAAAATGTGTTTTCACAAATGGAGTCAACAAATAACTTGGCATTTCCTTTTAATATCACAGCTACTCTTAAACAATTGCATTTTTCAAAATTTTCCTACAAACAGCAGAACATTAATAATTTCACACTGAATCTTACCTCACACATCTGTAACTGGAAGAACCTTCTCTCTTTCTCCATCTCTTCTGCAATTTCAGCTCCACTTATTTCTGTACGAATCATCCCATGCAGCTTAGCATGCTCTTTTTTCTCCTTCTCTATTTTTGTACTATAAGGCAAAAAGAATCAGTCAATGAAGTGAGAAATCCACAGCCTCTCAGGAAATCAGATTATTCACAAAGTCTACCGACAGATGTGGAGCCAAACTCCTGTAGCTTTGCATATGACTTACTTCCAGATGACATTTCATTTGAAATTTGACAATGACTAAAGATCACCAATGACATACAGTAGCTGAAATCTAATTAATCATCTGTTAAAGTAACGTTCTGACAGATATTCCAAAAGAAGACAATAAATGAGAAGAAGATACTACTTTCTTTAGAGTTCCTGCTCCAAAGAAAGAAAATACGGGAAAAAATACTGAGTTTTAATTGAAAACATAGGGGGATGTTTAATCCTAACAGAGCAAACACTGGTTAACAAAGTTCAATTATGTCACCAGATTTATTGAGTCTTGCCTGTCATCAAGTCATCTTCTATATATACAGGGCTTCCTAAGCCAAAATCACAGTTGCTGTCTCTACTTGCTGCTGAGCCAGTTGGCACTGGGAATGCCGACCAGCTGGCTGTGTTGCAGACTTCAAAGTCTGCTAGACCAGCTGTCCTAATTCCCTAAAAGTTTCCATGAACATTTTCCAAGTGCTCTGAATAAAACAGGTTCTCCTGCAGAATATAAATGAATAGCCAATGCCTGGCATATTCCCATAAACTCACTTCTGCATTTGTTAAAGCTATTCTCCATATTATTCCTAAATGCAGTAACATAATTTGACAACCCAGTTAGACAAGTCTAATATAGAAAAAAAAATACATTAAGGAAACATGAGGGTGTTTACTTTTTGAAGACTTTTAGTTTGCCACTCATACTGTTTAGAACCTCAAAATTCTGAAAAGAGCTTCCTGAGGAAATGCTATACTGCTTTTGAACAAGAGGAAGCATTACACAGGAATACAGGAAGGAGATCAGAGGAACAAATAACACACACAACTGTCTTACCTCCTCTTGGGTAGTCAAGTGTCTCTTAGCTCTCTCTCTGAAAAGATGACATGTCTCAAGTACTCTCTTAACCTGATGTTAACACTACCCTAACAGCTTATGGGAAAATGTCTAGAAGGTCTAAGGACTTCCAGTCAACAAAATATTCTGTACTTACACTTCTCAAAAATGAGGAACTGCCTCCTATTACACCTCAAGCAGCAAGGGAAAACAAGAATTAATTCCATCAATCCTGTCCCTCAACATTTCCATTGGGAAGCATTTTGAGCAGCAAACTAAACAGCCCCACTGTGCTCTCAGCATGTGCAGCCACAGCAGAGCCAGCCCTGTGCAGTATTCCAGCAGCCAGTACATCCAGCCAGCACTGTGCTCCTCCTCAGCCCATCACATCCCACCAGAAGCAGACATTTGGAAGGAAGCTCCTCTCCTTTGAAACAAATATTCTGAAAACCTCCAGTAGCCTGAATTAAAACTCAATTCCAGAATGTTCTGTTTTCATGAAAAATAAGTCCGCACTCTTACCCAATTACTGCCAATTACACTATTTTGTAGGCATGGAAAACAAGAGTCCAGATACAAGAATTAACCAGACAATCCTGAACAAGAAAGATAAACCGTCACAAAAAAGATTCACAGAAAATTATAAATATGCAGCTCCTTTCTAGCACACACTCTAGAAGAGTTTACATTATATCATACATGATCGTTCTAAAACAGTCAAACCTCAGAGGAAAGATCCAGGATGTTTCAGTTCTCTCAATTTCCAAATAAACCTAACAGTTCTTGAGGCCAGAGAACTCACTAATGTGACCAGGTGTGTGAAGGCTAGTAAGTACTAATTACTATTGTATAGTATTTTCATTTTTTACAGAGAATACTCAAGCATAAGATAATGAAACCACCTCCAAAACCTTAGGAGTTTATTAGCAAGTCTTAAGTTATCTATAAATGCTAGTTAAAGCAAAAGACAGCTAACACTGCCAGAAAGTCAAACATTATGCACAATATCACAGCATAAATTATATTCGTCCTAAAGAAAGCTAGATTTTGGTGAAAGAGTCCTTTCTGCTCTTTAGAGGATAAATCATACTCCACAGTCAAAAAAATAGTTAAACCAGGATGAAAATATACTGACCTCTATCAAGCAATTCAGAAAAAGATATCCTTGAAGCCAAATGGTGGAGCTTCAGGCTACCTGTCTTCAAAAACTCAAAAAGATACTTTACTGGAAACCCCAAATCATCTCTCAGGGACAAGCATCAGAGAAACATGATGGTGCATTTCTCATTTGCATTTCCTCATTATTTATGCTTTTAATATCTAACTACATCTTCATCTTTGTAATTCAGAATTTAGCCTGTTGTTTTGCTACAGTAATATGCTGCCTCCTATCTGACTGATACTCAGGACACTTTGTTTCTAGGGAAACAAAGAAACCCCTCACAGCCGTGTTGCACGCAAATCTTCTAAGTGCTAAAGGCTGGCTGAGTGTCCTATCCAAATGCAGGGATCAACTTAGCTTCAAGTGTCAGTCCATTGTGACATTGACCAAATCCTTTTGGGAAAGACAGTCCTGTAACACTACACTGTGGGATTTCCAAATGTTGCAGGGTATTCAGGTTTTCCAGGAAGATCAATTAACCCAAATTAATAAGCGACTTGTGAAAACTGTAAAAAATACCCTAGAAGCAATAAGAAAGCAGCAAATGTTTTGTGATGCTGCTATTCTTGGAGCTCATGCAGCACATATCACATATACAGACTTTGCTGACTAAGATTAAAATGTGAGCACACGTCAGTCCATTTACAACACAGCTGCACATAACTGATATACAGTGAGCTCAGATGTGTGTAACAGACAAGCAAAGCTGAAATACAGGATGAAGAATTACAACGGTAAAGTCAAAGAGATACAAAGTGAACCATCTCACTCATTCAATTTCCAGTATAAGACTATTCATTTCAAATAAATCAATTTTGTCATACAGATCATGGTATAAACACTGAAGACTTGTATTTATTTTCTGCTAGTCAATACGGATAAACAATTAGAGCACCCTGTGTACATGCAGCAGTAATGAACTGGCTGGCTGGGAAGCAACTCTAGCAGTAAGCCAGGCTGAGTCTGGGTACATACATGAGAAGGTGCAGAGACTGGGAATAGCACCTGGAAGAAATACACCTGAATTGGTAGCACTCTGGAAAAAGGAGTGCTTCTGAAGGCTATTCTGTTTGACAAAATAATATTAGACATTTTGATTTCAAATATCCTTTCTTTATCTAGTCTTCCTTTTCAGCCTGACTCTTCAGGCTCTGGCCCTCCAGCTTTTCGGTGAAAGAGCCTCCATTTTATTTCGTCCTCTGCCTGTCAACGCTCACAGTAAAGCATGTCTCTCCTATCACTCAAGTCCTCGATGAAGAAGTCATCTTTTCCTTTTGGAAACGCTGGAAAGGTTTTACCTTCCATACATCCTGCTCTGAATGATAAAAGGGAAGAAGGCAGAAGGAGTGAAAAGTGCTCAAATATTTTCATCATTTCATCCATAACATCTGCAAATTCATTATTCAAAGACTTTTCCATTTAATTTGTAGGTAATCTCTTTCAAAATAAAAATACTTAATATAAAATCTTAGACTTGAAACATTATATTGTGAATGTGGTTACCTGGACTTCAATAAAGCCTTTGACACTGTTTCCCACAGGATTCTCCTGGAGAAACTGGCTGCTCATGGCTTGAACAGGTGCACTGTTCACTGGGCAAAAAAACCGTCTGGAGAGTCAGGCCCAGAGGATGGTGGTGAATGGAGTTACTCCAGCTGGTGACTGGTCACTGGCAGTATTCCCCAGGCTCGGTGTTGGGGCCAGTCCTGATTAATACCTCTATGAATCACCTGAAAAAGGGGATTGAGTGCACCCCGAGTAAGTCTTCAGACAACACTAAATTGGGGGGAAATGTGGATCTGCTGGAGGGTAGGAAGACTCTGCTGAGGGATCTGGACAGGCTGGATTGATAGGCAAAGTCCAATGGTATGAAGCTCAAGAAGGCCAAGTGCCAGGTCCTGCACTTGGATCGCAACAACCCCAGGCAGCGCTACAGGCTGGGGACAGAGTGGCTGGAAAGCTGCCCGTCAGAAAAGAGCCTGGAGGTCCTGGTCAGAAGCCAGCTGAACACAAGCCAGCGTGCGCCCAGGTGGCCAAGAAGGCCAGTGGCATTCTGGCCTGTATCAGTAACTGTGTGGTTAACAGGACCAGGGCAGTGATCGTCCCCCTGTACTCTGCACTGGTGAGGCCACACCTCGAGTGCTGTGTCCAGTTCTGGGCCCCTCAAAGACATTGAGCGGCTGGAGCGAGTCCAGAGAAGAGCAACAGAGCAGGTGAAGGGTCTGGAGCACAAGTCTGATGAGAAGTGGCTGAGGGAGCTGGGATTCTTTAGCTTGTTGAAAATGAGGCTCAGGGGGACCTTATCACTCTCTACAACTACCTTAAATGAGGTTTTAGCAGTGGAATTTCAGTTTCCTCTCACAGGTAACAAGCAATAGGACAAAAATAAACTGCCTCATGTTGCACCAGGGGAAGTTTAGATAGGATATTGGAAAAAAAAACTCTTCTGGAAAGGGTTGTCAAGCATTGGAACAGGCTGCCCAGGGGAGTGGCTGAGTCACCATCCCTGCAGGTATTTAGAAGTGTAGATGTAACACTTAGGGACATGCTTTAGATGTGGACTTCATCGCATTAGATTTATGATTGAACTTGATCATCTTAAAGGTATTTTCAAACTTAATGATTGTATTATTCTATTCTATGATTCTATATTTAAGCTACCTAGTTTAAGACTTTCATTCTACATCACTGTTTTCAAGCTGTGACCTCCACTTTGTCTTACATACTTGCTTTAAAAGGAAACATGGCAGAAATATCTAGGAGCTATGAATATCAATAAACTACTGAATCAAGTTAGAGTGCTGAAGAGGTAAATTGAGAAAAGCTTGCAGAATTTTCAGATAAAATTGTTTCATACTGTTTAAAGCATGAGTTTACCAAACTGGAAATATAACCACTTAAACACATAGTTGTGCAGACATCTTAACAGATGACTGTATTTGACTTTGTTAATTTTTCCATTGACTTCAAATAGTTCAGAAACAAACCAACAATAGTTATTTCTAGATATGAGAGCTTGTGTTTCTTCACAGCAATGTATTGTTAACGCCTGGATCTTAAAATGCCATAAGCACATTCAAACAACTTGTTCTCTTCACTCAGTTGTGCAAAAGAGACCTCATGCCCAGTTTTTAAAAGGAGAATGGCAAAGGAGGAGAGGCAGTCAGCCTTCCCAGAAATAGCTCATTAGTTTCCATTAAACCTTTACATTTCATAGCATTAGCACAACACTTGTTAAAGAAGACTTCTGAAGATAATAGGCATTTACAGGCCCCAAAATAACACAACTCTATTTTTAAATTTTTTTTTTTTTTCTTTTCAGGAAAATCAGGTTTATGTCGAGAATACAGACATATTCAGCTAAAAAAATCGTAAACAATATGTTTCAGTAAGTTTATGCTTCTCTTTCTGTGTAAAATTGATACAAAGCCTTTACCTCAGAATCCACCACAACAGGACTGATCAAACTGAAGCATGTGGGTGATATCTGGCTCAGTGCCTTGCTGAATCCGATCTGTCTGCTGGGAGAATGAGCAGTTTTTATGACATGTGTATTCCTTCCCCATATGGTCCCCCGGCACGCCTGCCATTAGTGTTTAAGTACACAGGGGAAAGCAACTGCCTAGTAACAAAAAGAGCCCAGTCTGAAGCAGCTCTCCCGAAGGACACAGACCAGTCCCGCTGCACTGCTGTAGTGGCCGGCAGCATCTCCCAGCTCTTATGTGGGAAACGACAACTGTAACTGAGGTCCCATGAGAAATGCACTGCTTTAAAGCTTTAAAAACATTTTAAAATCTCTCTGGCTCCAACTGAGTCATGTAAATGATTGATGGCAAGAAAAGATAAATTATTCATGAATGTCACCTCAGGATAGTCCCAATTTTTGACTGAGATAGGTTTGCATGACACTATAGGTTACTTGCTCCTCATATTACCTTATTCAAGAGCAGCCCCAGGGTACAAAGAAATAGGGATCCAGCTTCCCTCAATTACTTCAGCTAAGGTGATCCTGAAGAAAATAGTCTGAGAAGTTAGGTGGCTACAGGGCAAAGAAGGTGCATAGTAATCAACAATGATGGATGGTGATCCAAGATCATCAGAATGGATCTTAACATTTCTCTCTCAAACAAGAACTAGATACATAGGAATTTTTAAACACACTTAATTACATACAGAGGTTGAAGCAGCAGCTCAAAAATTGTTCTGGGAATAAAGCAAAGCAGATGCCATTTTTAAATTAACTTTATTTCTTTTCAAATAGGTCATGCTCAGCTATATTTGCACCCAAGAGGGCATCACAAAGGTGCAAGTAAGAGAGATGAGATAGTGTGACAAATAAGCTTAAAATTTTTCCTTATAAAGACAGCAATCAACATGAAAACTGTCACTTCCCTACAGACTACAGAAACACCACTTTGTTATCTGGCACGTAACTTCACAGGTCTGTACTTGTGACTAGGAAATGCAGATGAACGAGATGATGTTAAGCATATGATACAGAGGCATGTGCAGAAAAACAGCAGCCTAGCAGCCTTGAATAGTTCATTAACCCAAAGGGAAAAGTAAAAGAAAGAAAGAAAAAAAAACAAACAGGAAGAATTTTAAAAGAAGTTATTCACATATTTGAAGAAATATCACTGGGCAAGACAGCTCACTAAGCACACACCTAGAAATTGTTTTAGACACAACCCAAACAAGAAGTTATCTAAAGTAACAGACTGAAGAAGGCTGAGCAAACCTCTGGCTATCAGCACCTACATCCACCATTCTACTCTGGCAATACAACCTGTAGGTGAGACTGAGGTTACCTCTCCTGGTTCCTTTGTCCTTTTTATTAAAGCAGAGAGCATGAAGATACCACAACAAAACCCCCAAAATTAGCAATCAAGAATTCTTGAGGTGAGTCTGCATCCACCCACTGCTACATATGACCAAAACACACAGCTATAAGAAAGTTTAGATCTGTTTGGGACAGCCACAGAATGAAAAGAGTTATTTTCTTAAGAAACCTCAGCAGCACGTATAATAGTAACCCAGAGAAACCTCACTGTTTTCCTATGTCCAAAAATTATTATGAGAAAAAAGCTGACCTGAACAGATTCAAGCTCAAATTAATATTTTCATCCTAAATTGAAAATCACATCATTAAACTTCCCATCTCTGGTTTTTAAAGACAAATGCTCCATAATGACAGCTCGTAACATCTCAATTTATCTGGGAACTGATTTTATGCACAAGAGGTCTGACAAAACTCACAGTCCTACTGCAGGGGCAGTAGGAAGTTCCAAGGATTGAATTTAATTCAACAAAACCATGGAAAACTGGTCTGCTCCTTGGTATAAGCAACACAGTTTGAACCAAGAAACAATATTCCCTGACCGCCAACCTTATGGCATGAAAAGTAATTTCTGCTGTTATAGAACAGCCTGCAAAGAGGCAAAAAAAAAGCAGCCCATTGTTTTAAAAATTTTTCTTGTACACAGAATTCCCAGGTTCCCTATCCTGAGCCTCAAGCAGATGATCCTTTGGTCTCAATCAAAGTCAAGGCGTTCAACAGGCTAAGAGCTTAAAACTTCAAAATATTGATGTGGAGCTTTCATCTAAGCACTTAAAAAAATAGAGCACTCAGTAATTGTACCAGCCCACCACTTAGAAATACCAAAAAAATGGCTCAGGAATCTGAAAGAATTTCCTGATGACTGTGTGCTACCTTCGACTTTTGCATGTTGAATAACCTGACAGGTAAATGGCTTAGAAATGAACATTGTCAAGGAGGTCTGCTTCATTTGTTAAAAAATCTTGCAGAAAGTAGAGATAACTGCAAGTGGAAAAAGAAATCTCAGATCAAAACCCAAGCGTCCTACTTGAAAGCAAAGTCATAAAACAGATTTTCTAAAGGACTGCCAGTTGAAAGAAAAAATCTCATTATATCATACAAGCAGCAATACATTCAATCCCATAGACACAAAACACATCGTCAGCATCACGTTTTCAGGCCCTGAGTGACACAGGACACAGAACATTTGCAACATGTCCATAACCTCAAATGAGAATTCCCAAATACACAAATACATTTTCTAAGGGGATTTCCTACTTCTCAAGTACTTAATTAAATTAAGTAACAACTGAAAATATTTCTGGAATATTTGACTCTGAAATGCCAGCTCTGAGCAAACTGATGATCAAGTACCAATCTTTACATCACTTCAACACACTCATCCTAGTGAATATTAGATCAGAAATCCTAAAAGCACTAGAGGTCTTGGTCCAGCAGTAACAGTGTTCTTGGTGTATGTCCCAGCAGTGCACAAATTTATTTTAAATTCTGCACATAAACTTTGTGGGATGTCAGTATGAATAGTCACACACAAGTAAACAAGCTTTCAGATTCAGCAATCAAGCACTGGTAGACAACAGCAGACTAAATTATAGGACTATTTTTTAAGGCCTGTCCTCAGAGATCAACTACTGCCATAGGCAGTGATTTGAAATCTTAATTATTTCAATAGCCAATAACTGGTATGGCACCAAATGACACTGCTCACTGGTGTCAGGAACATAAAACACTGAAGCCATCACAATCTTCTATGGATTTAGTGAGTCAGACCAGAGGTTTACCTCAGTATATCAGAACGTCTTTTTATGAAAATCCAGCTATAGCTAGGCAGTTTCAAAAACCAAAAGCCACACAGGTCGTCCTCATAATTTGATGCTAGAAAGCAATAATTAGACCATTCTCATTGTTATTCACCAAAAGAATAACGAAATTTAGCTAACTTGTTGCTTTTGTGGGTAAACCAGCTAGAGGAATAATTTCTGAAGACTTCAGACAGACTAAGTGGGTACCAGAGAATCATTATAACTTTGTGCAATTAAAAAACATATATAAATGGTGATAGATTTTCAGCCAGTCTAGCTGGCTATGGATCTGCAAGTTATTTATGTTAAATAGTGTCATTATATGTGGTTCTTCTGGACCTGTATCATCAGAAATGGTCTGATACAAGGCAGCATTATTTCAGAAGAACAAAGATACTGGATATGTGTCACAAAACTGATAGCCATAATCCAGGTAAAACTGTAATGTGGAATAAAACTCACTACAAAATTCTACTTCAGAGACTGTCAGCTGTGCTGATACAATTAACCTGGCCAACCCTGGAAACAACTGACCCTGATGTAGGGCACTGAACCACTTAAGATTTACTAGGAACCAGAATCAATTGTGTTAGATATTAGGTGTTGAGCTTTGTTGACTCATTCAATTTACTTAGCTGGATACAAAATTCCATTTTTTATAAACTTATTTTTTAGCTGTTTATACAGTGTATCTGGTAACTTCAAACAAGTGGCTTATGCTGAGTTGGGTTAGATCCATGACATAAAACACAATTTACAAGCCTTAGATAGGTGTACATCCACTTCTAGTACATGCTGCACCTGCTGAGAGCATCCAACCTCAGCATTAAATAATAACCTCTACAGATTTCAGTTACAGTTCCCTCTTAAATAAAAGTTTAAAAGATACATACACTTTTGTTTCATAGTCCTTCCAAGCTTTATCAAAGGGTTTTTTCAGGTCCTGTCAAGAAAAGAGAAAAAATAACAGATAGCTATTTACATGAAAAATGCTGTGACTCTAACAATGAAGACACCTTGGCCACTTGCAGAGCCTTCTAGAATTAGGGACTTCACTCTTTCTTGAACCTACGGGTTGTGCAAAAGCAATCTTGCACATAGGAAAAACAATCTTGTAAAGAGAATTAACACACTGATGTTTTTAAAAGCATCTCTAGGATACTTTTTACTATGATTTTTACAGCTCCATTTGACTCCTTAAAAGGTATAACAACATGTTATCCCAAGACCACACTATGCAATCAATCAAAGTAAGTAGTTTCTCATCATTCTGTCTCTGGCTCTACTGGAAGGAAGTCCCTATCCTGAGGCTGCGGTATAGCCTTGCCTAAGAACTTGATTCAACATACTAAAGTTTTAAAAAATCAATTTTCCACTGACTTAATGGGAAGAGTATAGACCTTATGGCTCAGCATAACTAATTCCATGAGAATTCTGTATTACTTATACTCCAAATTCTTTATCTTCTTTTCTCTAAATAAGGTAATTTGGATAAAATTATCTTAACAAGTTGTAAACTTATTTCACTGATGTCTAAAAATGCAAGAGCTGAAATCCTGATGAAGTTCCAGAGAACAGACAACTACAAAAAAATGTTAACTGTCAGACACTGGAAAAACGTTGCAACTACAGATTAGGAATTAACTCTTACATGTTAGTTTGTTACTGAGACAATTATTAAATTAACTGAAACAGCATTTCATTATATTTTCAGGGCAGTCGGGAAACCCTATTGTAATAAAAGTATTTATTCTGACATAGAGAAGAACACAAGTGAAATGTGGTAAGCAAACACAAAGATAATAAGCCTATCTTACTGAATAATCTATTTATCCTCCAGTAATTTACAGAAACCATTTTTAGTCTATGTACATATTTTTGTCCTTCCTTCGATGTCCCAGAACAATAGCTGCCAGTCGCTTCCTGTTTGCTCACTAGTAAACGAAGCATAAGCCAAGTAAGTTTGCTCGCCATAGGCTCTGAAATTTATCATAAACATATCATCATTTGAGTCCTTAGTTGCTGTTATTTCAAACAGGAAATGTCCTTGGGGCATAAACAAATAGATTTCAGCTTCTTTAAGAAAAATTCTATGCTCATATAGTCTAATGTGTGTTTCTTAATAGTTCCAGGTAAGTTTAGAATGCTAAATGCTAGAATGCTAATAATCCTTTAAAATATAGTACTACCCTTTACTCAGCTAAGTAAATACCTAAATCTTACACTTTCTCTGTTTATCTTCTATATCTCAGGCCTGCTTTTAAAGCTTCTCAAATGTTATTTTGTATACACCGTCAAGAACATGTGGTATGTGAATCCACAAACAGAAGGGATGACTTGATTCACAAAAAAAAACCCCAACAAACAAACAAACGCCCAAAAGTCTTGTTTATTGAGCTAATATATTACTGGAGTATCCTATGCCTTCCAATACATAAGATTGATACACTTGCTAAATGTATCTATTGTACTAATAACAATCCTATATATAAATAGAATGAAAAACATACCCCTTTTACTCCTTTTAGGTCTCCCTTCAGCAAACTGTCCAATGGAAAAGTGATTATGTTGTTCATATTCTGAATCTGTAACAAGAAAATAACACCAAATCAGTTAATATATTTAGACACAGAACATAAACTGTCTTAATACACACATTTCAGAAAGTTTCACAAAGAAATCTTATATATTATTTTCCTATCCCTGACTTATGGAGATGTTTATCAGCACAGACAGTAATCAAAGACGAAAGCAACACAAGTTAATTAAACTCACTCTGGAAACACTATAACCCAAGCCAGCAGGAAATCTCCAGAATTACTGCTGATTATAAATATCTCATCCAACAGTGACTGCAAAATAAGATCACTAATTTTTACATTGCCTTATTTCCCCATATAAATTATATGAAAATAACCATACAATTTTTTAGCACTGATAATTTTAAGTTCATGAGCATATTTTATATTAACCTTGCTTACTTTCCAGCCTCTTCAGACCTATTCCATAAAACATATCTGCTACTCTCCCAATACATGGCATCTTACTCTGACAGAAGTTATAAAGACAAAGAATGCTGGCCTCTAAAATAGCCACCATTCCAATATTTTCCATTCATTTTTAAAAAGCAATACATCTGCCTTATTTACCTCATGCAAACTTTGAAATAAGAATTTTATGAGGTCTTTAGTATGCAATTAATTCAAGAGAAAATAAGTACTTCAAGAAGATAAAAATTATTTCAAATGAAGACAGTGGTAAAATAATCATGGTTTTTGTTAAGTATCTGTATGGTAATATTTTAATAAGGAAAAAGAACAAAGAAAGACTGTAGGAATAAGACAGCTAGGAAAAGACTGTATGTCCACTCCTTTGTGATTCAGGGAAAACATTCAAGGTATGGACCATAATGTCTAGGCAGAGAGTTTAAACTGTAACTATTCAAAGGGATTGGTTGCTCTGAGGAACAAAACCCAGAATACTTTAAAATAACATGATGAGAAAAAAAATCAGAATAACTTTTGCAGCAGTTCAGTGAAAGTTGCCCCCGGATGAGTTACTTCTTTTTTTGGTATTTTATACTGTTCTTTTAAAATGTGTTTTTTTTCAAGAAGCTCTGAAATCCCTATACGAAAATGGATTTCAAATGTTCAAATTACAGAAAGAACTTTGAATCATGTAGGAACAAATGTTTTTATTTCTTCAGGAATAATGTCAAGGACTCCAAAGTCCCTTTTAGCATAACCCATACAGAGATGAAAGAATACTAAAATTTCAAGGAAAAAAAAATTCCAATTATGGATGCTTCAGTCTTCCCAGAACTGAAAAATACAAAATATTATTACCCTGTAGTTGCTTGGTGGCCTCACTAGAACAGACTCGGTAACAGCTGTTGTTGAAACAAACAAGCAAAGCCCCACTGTCCCCATCTTTCCTCCTCAAATAAACTACCTTACTGCATTTTCTTGGAATTTCAGCCACCACTCAAAGTGAACCTTCAGGTTGTCTCTGCATGGGAAGGCTAAAGAAATATAGAAAATCTGGTCTTTTGAACTCTTAACACAAATCACATTTCCCCTCCTCCACCCTACTTTTTCTCCTCCCCAGCAAGTTTCAGGACTCAACCACAGCCCTTCAGAATCAACAAGTTAAACTTCAGCTCTGTGTTGGGGTTGGTTTTTTTAAGTACTTCCTGTAAAAATTGAAAGAGCAACACGTACACACGCTTATCTGGCAGTGCTGGAAACCATCCACCTCCTAAGTCCTCAGCAGTACTACCACATGCACATATTTACACAACCATTCTCAAAGGAAATAAAATTATATGCCAGAGATACAGGAGATGAGTGCAAAGGTTTAAACTGCACAACACCTAGGTAAAAAAACCCAAAAACTTCTAGAAGTTGCAAGTGCACATCCAGAATGGTTATTCAGGTGGAAAAGCAGAAGAGGTCTCTTTCAAGATATCATCCCATGCGAAGTTTTCTACTTTGTTATTCTATTTTATGAGTATGATGTAGTCAAATGTCTAACTTAAGGATCAATACTTTCATAGCCTCCATTTAATTATTCTTTGCATTCAGTAGATAAAAGTAAAGAACTAAGCATATTTCAACAGCAGACTCAAGACAATTGATTTTTCCTTAAGTCATAAAAGAAAAAACATCCAAAGTATTATCCCAAACATACTCATGTAAACGTCAATCAGACTCCAAAATAGTTAGAGATATTTGCTAGAATTTCACACCCTGAGGTCTGGAGTCCAAAGCAACTTAAAGAAAAATTGGAGAAAAAACTCTACATTCTTTTTAAAAGTTTAGAGAATATTTGCCTATTCAAATTAATTCCTTCTGTGTGCTATCACCTGCACACTACTATCAGTCTATTGTATTCCCTATGCTCCTATTCTATTTGTAACAAAAGTAAACATACATAATGCATGAACTTGTCATTATTAACCCAGTTAGATGAATCATACTCCCTCATATTTATAAGTCAGCAAGCGATATACAGATGAAAGATCTTACATGTTTTTCCCCTCTTTCTTGAGAAGTGTAAGCTGAACTACCTAAAAATATAGACTCATTTTTGGCATGCAGAGCAGCATTAATATGCTGCAGCTCCTACTCTGTGCGCAGACTACAAGGAGCTAGAATGTATGCAACGACCTCTACATTTTGACTACTTTATGTTTTAAAATACGCTTTAAAAAAAATACACAAAGTGCAAGAAAGCTTCACAGAAATTAAAGTCATCCTGTCTCAGAGAAACACTTGCAAATTCCATATGTTTAAAAAGAAAAAAAAGGGAAAAAAAATAGTTGACCTCGTTTCCACTTCCAATGTTGCTGCTTTGGCACTTGCAGTTTTTCTCTGACAGTTTCCAACAAGATGACAGGGTAAAAAATTAAAACTTCCTAAGTTGGAGAAGGCTCAGAGAAGAAGAAATGGCAGGGGAGAGAACACATAAACAAAACACATAGCTGCCAGAAGTGCTGGTGGAGGCAACAAGCAAGCCAGCATTTGTAAAGGGGGAAGATGTTCAAGTGGTTTAAGGGCCTATGGCTAAACACTTAAATTTGCTGTTTGCCAGCCCTTCTGATTACTTTAAAGTAAAGCTCTTTTCCATAAGAGCTTTGGATAATGGTGCCTGCAGTACTTCTGTGGGTTTTGTTTGCTAAATCCAAGTAAAAATGAAAAAAAAAGCCTTTTCAGTATACTTCAGAAGTTAAATACTTTTCTTAATTTGCAAAACTTAAAATTTTCAGTTTAAACTAAAATTCAGGCAGTTGAACAGTATGATATGTCTCCTATTGCCATTACTAAACTTTAGATGCAGTCCTTGTACTCGGCTGTGGGCTTCTCAGCCATCAATGAGCTCGAGTGTATGCAGGTGATGGCAATACTGCCTGCTGACAAATCATTGTTTAAGTTATTTTCTTTTTTTTATGGCAAGTGCTGTTGGATTTAATAGTTTCCAATAATTTTCCTAGTGACACGAGCATCAGTAGGACAAGGCCAATAAACACAGCAGGGAGAAAGTGGAAATCAGAACATCCACTGTAGATGAGACGTTGTTTGTCTGAACTCTAAGGTTTAGCATCTACCTCCAAGGCTTCAGAAGAATGTGTAACAAAGACTGGCGGCACAAACTTTCATCTTTGCACTGTGCCTTCCCCTCGCACGCAAGGACACAATGCTGCCCTTCCTCTGTCCTCACCCCCTCTCCCCTGTAGCACAGGCGAGGCTGAGCTGGGACATCACCACCACCCGTTATGCCACAGGGAAAATGACTCCAGCAGAACAGGAGCTGAGCACCACTAAGTGCCCACACGAGCAGCTGGCACAGCTGCCCAGAAAAATGCCTTCACACAAGACACCAAGTGCTGCCACCACGTGCTGCTCAGAAACAGCCCCGTTACCAGCACCAATACACAAACTACAAACTGGGAACTTTTCTATTAGGAAGTATTTCACAGGAAATCTTAAAAGCATAAAATGAAGAGTTGCAAAAGCAAAGGAAGGTAGAGACTTGCGGTTATTCTAGTCCTTCTTCCTTGCCAATGGAGAATTCCAGATTGTACATTTCTAACCTAGGTTGAAAGATCTAAGTGGTAGGCTTCAATCACTTTCTCTAGGACACTTCACCTAATATTTTCAGAATGAGATCCCATTTATATGCAACTTATTATCTTCTTCCTCCACAATCAGTTATCTGTGAAGCAAACCATACATTAAAAATTCTTCTAAACTTTTTCATAAACCTACCTATTGAAGCCCTAATCATGTTTTATTACTGTCCTCCGAATTTCCTCCAGTTGGATCAATACCCTTTGGCAAAAACATAAAGATTTGATTCCAGGTGGAGCTGAAGCCATGCTGCTAAGGAGGAATTATTACATTGTGGTTTATATCTCTACAAGCATAAATCAAACAGTACTCTATTTTTTTTCTCTCACTGTTAGCCACATTTTCCCCAAGTGTACTGGTGAAAAACGGAAAGCTCACAACCTAAATCATTAAGCTCCATCTATAATGCTCCAATCTCAAATATGTATACCTGTAGAGATTTTTCAAGAACTTGAGTCCTTCTAAACAAAAATATGTTTGTGAAGGTTCAGGCACCAAACAATGTTTTTTAAAACCTTGGTCTAAACAAAGAAAATTCTGGGCATGAATTTTTCAAGTTCATGATATAATACAGAAAAGATACTTCCTTCAGTTTTGCTGTTACCTTTTACAGTTAAGCAAATTTTCTTTCTTCTTACATTTGAAAAAGTAAGTAAAGCAAGAGCATATGGTCAGAAAAATATCATTGCTATTCTTCAAATTTTTCTGACTAAAAATCCAATGATTATTAATAGAAAATAGAATCTCTTACTCCCAGCTATCTTCCACAGAATGGAAAGATCAGATCTACTCCTCTCAAACCAGCCTGTTTCATTAGCTTTAAACTTATATAAATGAAAAAGAAAAGAAAGGAAAAGAGTATGTATAACAACAAACACAGAAAGTGGTATTTGTTAAATATCTACTTCATCTTCACAGATCAAAACCCTTTTCAAGGAATGTTGACAAAGATGCACAACTAGATTTTATTTCTTCTCAGTGTAGCAATTTAATGGATTTAAAGGAGAAAATATTTAAAGTGCAAACATATTGCAATGAGCCTCTCCTTGTCCTAACATTTTTCATATTAACACTCACACCTTTATCCCTTAGCACTTAAGAAGACAGAGTAATTAACACTACAAGCAAGTGTCACGCAGACCTAGCCTACCTGGGAACTCCTCCTACTCTAGTGGGTGCTCCCATTCCATTAGGAATAGTAACAAGGTTGCCATCAAGAAGCAATATTGTGCTCGCCATAAAATGTAGTATGTTACCTCTGAAAATGGCCTCTAGTATTTTCAGATCTGTCACTACCAAAAAGACAAACTGATTGCTCAATCTTCTTAAAAAACAGAAGTTGAAGAAAAATCTGGAAGTTGACATCAGAGCTATGGCAAGAGAAAACAATTGTACAGGATATATCACAAAGTGATCCAAATAATGCAAACTGGGGTAGAATGGCTAAAATGAGCAGCTACAAGGATCTCATATACAGTAAATATCAATTCATTTACTGAAGACATAAATCACTTCAAAAGTGAAGAAAAACTACAAAGGTTGGGGTGGGGTATTTTTGAGTTTATGTACGATTTGAAATTTCACACATAAAAGCAGCATAGCAAACTTATAAAAACCTCAAGACCTAACTTTAACTTGCATAGTTTACAGGTTTTAGGATTAAAAACAAAAACACTTCAGCTGTTATTGAAATACTTAAAAACACAGATGGCTTGATAAGGCCATAGAAACTTCAAAGTCTTTTGGGAAACTTTTAAAATTATTAGGGAAAACAAGCACCTAA
The DNA here is from genome assembly GCA_013398955.1 of Callaeas wilsoni. Lineage (NCBI taxonomy): Eukaryota > Metazoa > Chordata > Aves > Passeriformes > Callaeidae > Callaeas > Callaeas wilsoni. The sequence goes on from VWPU01010413.1 coordinate 69,061, forward strand.
AACTCCTGTTAAAGCAGAACTTTATAATGGCTTTCCTTCCTAAGGACAAGTTTAAGGAAAATCTTTGTGCTGAAGCACTTTAGAGCTACAGCTCTAAATGCCATCCAGGTCAAGAGCTGACAGAACACATCAGTTTCTAGAAACAAAAGTAAAATATATGACAAAGCAAAACTTGACAGTAGCCCTAAAGCTTTGCCAGTGTTAATAGCTTTGGCATCTGTTCCAGTCTGAACATGTCCTCTCACTTCCTTGCACATTCCCCATCCACTTCAGTTAAAATCTTCTGTGGAAATTCAGTACCCTGTGAAACTCCAGAGACAGGTCTATTTAAAGAGTACCTTTCAGAATGTTTTTTAAACAGCAGCAGGTTGCATGGCCCTGGCTACATTTTTGATGAAAATATTAACAACCAAAGCATGTGGAATGCTAAAAGGAAGCACCAGAGCAGAAGGATGTTTTTCATGTCAATATGTTGAAAGCATTCAGAGCTGGATACATCACCTCATTGTGAGAATGCATACATGGCTATGACTTTAACAAAATACACCCCAAATCATTTCCAATTACTGTACAGAACTTTCTATACTGGTCAATATCCTTTCAACCTTTTAGAAAACTAGACTTCAATCAGTGAATTTATTAACAGATTTTCAAAGTGACCAGTTACTAAAAATTTATTCTAGCGGCACTAACTTCTAATAGGCGAAGCTATATAAAGCTATAATTATTCATTATTCTAGATTTCTTGTTTATAAATATGGCATTTGCAAGCAATAATGGAGTTCACATCTTTTTTTCATATATATTTCTTTCTGGAGGAAACTATTTTCCTATTGAGACACCAAATTCAAAGACCATTAGGTTTCCTTTGCTAGTCAGGAAAACACAAAAAGCTTCAAACCTCAACAATGTGAAGCATATTAGGAAGGAGCAGAACTTTACAGAGATGTGCTCTTCAGCAGACAGTATTAAAGGTGCCTAGGCTATTGCAATGCTAAAAAAAAATTACATTCATGCCTATGCAAAATTAACTCTTCCCTTCAAAAATAGAGAAAATAAGAACCACAAACTGAGAAAAACTACAGACTTAGCTATTCTATTATGACATATCCTCTTCTTATACACACAAACTGAAGCAAAAGTACACAGCTGCTACTAAAAAAAACACCAGTGCACAGCAAAAAGAACTACAAATATTGCTTGGAGAAGACACAAAACACTTAGGTGGATAACAAAAGGTAACAAAAATGTGCATTCCAACTTCCCATAGATTTTTTTTTTGGCATTTTTTCTTTCCAAAGTGTGGAAGAAAAGTTATTTCTTGTCAGAAACATTTTGCAAAGATAGTAGTTTCTGGTTTTAAGAGAACAAATAGCTAAGATTTTTGGTAAAAAAGCAACACCTTCTAGCTTTCAGAAGTACTATTTAAATGTAATACATGAAAAGGTTTTTCTGGGGAGGGGGCATAGCTTTTAGCAGATTGCTTTTTAAAACCACCTAAACATCACATTTCCCAGATCCATTTGCCTAATGAATTCATCATACTGCAATTAATATAAGATAGAGAGGGGGTTTTAATCAACTGAAGGTATCAATTAGAAGACCCATTCCATTTTCCTTTCCATAGAAGCTGCCCGCCTCTGTATGAGAGACTTGGGATAACTGACTCACACTGAATCAGGATGCTTCTTCTGATACATAATCTCAGATAATATTTGTACATCCAGAGAAGTTCAAATCAATGCAACCAATATGAAATACATCTCATTGTTGATAAATATATTTGTGGCTGTATTCATCAATATGATTGGGTAAAAAGAGAGGACAGCATCAGAGAGTGAATGGAACTGCCCTAAATCCCATCAGCTGGAAACATTCCCCAAAGAAGTGATTATGACCAGCTGGCTACAAACTACAGACATTTGGTCTAGACTCACAAAAGCATTTCATGTGTCTCCAGGCCATTGATTTCAGCAGACACAGACTTTTAAATGCCCCTGGGAATCTGGGTCATTTCCCCTTCCTAGCTCCTGGTATAAAAGTTCTGTGAATTCAAGTAAATTCAGTACTTAAGATATGGGAAAGCTCTAGCTAGTAGGATGTAATCAGAACCTGCCCTTTTTGTACCCCCTGAGTAATGTGAAATTGAGGCTGAAAATTCTCCATTTATAATGAAAAATCCCGTTCTTCCATTTGGCTCCATCCCATTTGGCTCACCAAAGAGGCTTTTAAGACTTACTGGCTTCAGCTGTAGGATTGGTCCCCAATGGACACTACTGTCGTTAGAGCATTTTGTTTGATTTTGTTTCCCTGACTCACTTCCCTGAGCAGCAAAAACGCTCTCTTCCAGGGCCACTAAAATCTCCCTTTACAAATACAAATGGAAAGTCAGAAAAAGTAAAGTAAAAGATCATGATCACACAGTAAATCAAGTTGGATTTTACTGGCTTCACAAATTTAAAGGAAATTGAGATGTGTGTTTTATAATGCATAACTACTTTATTGGGGGAAGCTTTCAGGTGTGAGAAGTGTTGGAAGAGAGGGGTTTGTCGTGTTTTTGTTTTGTGGTGGTTTCTTTTCTGGTTTCTTTGGTTTGGGTTGAGTTTTGACTTCATCGGGGGAAAGCCTAGGACATGAGATATTTTCATAAGCTGAGAATTTTTTAAGGACAGTGGTTGCTAAAACACAAATTGTCTTCAATATGAAGAGCTGTTATAATTCCAAAATACAGCCTTTGGCTTTAAAATTTCAACATGTTTTTCTTAAGTAATTCTTACCAAATTTTTGAAGAGTGCAGTTAATTCCTTTGTAAACACAGAAAATTTTAAAAACGCTGTTCCCAAATCTGGGTCATCCCTGCAAACACAGTTGCCACCAAACTTCTCCAGTGCTTGTGTATACTGTTCTTCATTTTCCACGTGAGCTTCAAAAAGAGGAAAACATGAAGATATCATCAGTAGATAAAAGGTTATTGAAATCACAATTGAGGGTTTTTTTAAAAAAAAAACCTTTCCAGAGTTATTGCTAAACATGTTTACTTGATACAAAACCAGGTATTATTTACATTTTAACATTGATATGCCAGAAGCATGACATATCTCACTAATTCTGGTTTGCATGTACCTATCCACATGTTGTACAAATGACAATGCGCCAAGACAAGACAAACGTAGGACACTCCAGAAAGGCCCACAATATTTCAGCAACATAGCAGAGACCCCATAACAACTCCCAACTCCTATAACGAACTTTCAGATTTTAGAGTCTTCTATTAACACTTTCTTATTTTAACTGTGTGCTATTATGTTTCACTGTGTGCTGAAAAAGAAACAGAGGAGCTAAAGTGTGCTGGCAGTCTTGGATCTCTACAACAGAAGGCAATAGATCAGATACTCTTGGGTTATCCTAGGAAAAAGGACTATAAACCACGTTACAGAGGAAGACAAAACCTTATCTATGTTAGTTCTCTGATTCAGGGCAGAAGAGCGGATCTGAAGCAAATCCTAGCAATCTGTATTTACCACAGGCCAGTTCAGTTCTGAAAGCAGTTCTGATTCATAACAACCAGATTCATTTTTGAAACAACAAAACCAGAAGCTTTGCCCTAGAATTCGTCCAGTGGCCCTGGGCTACACTGAGGCAACTCATCCAGCACACATCTAACACCAATGTTCAGAAAGCTTTGAGTTGCACTTGCTGGGGGGTTATTTAGCCCAGGGAATGAGAGGAAATCTAAGCATAAAACAAATTCCCCTGATTCAAATATAAAGGAAATCTGAGAGGCATCAGTCTTAACTACTTTGCCCAAGTGATTTATTTCTAGGACACCAGGTTACTTGCCTATATAGACAGGCATAAAAAGTCCTTTTGTCAAAAGTCAATTTAACCTGTGGAATAAAACAGAAAAAGAAAGTTTTTCTGAAACAAAGTTTAGTGACCATGTCAAGCTTGAGCATGTGGACAAAGCACACCAAGTTGGCACCTGAGAAAGTTAACATTGCCTATTTCTTATTCTAGCTGTAGACAATTTCTAAAGCTTCAAAGGAAGTCACGGAAAAAAAACTCCACACCCTAGAAAACAAATTATGCATGAATACGAACAAAGACTGTCTCGGTCATTACATGAGACTAGCATAAACCCTGAAGATTATTTAGAGAGGATTAATCTGTTCAAACAAGCAATGATCCAGTTTCATTTCAAGCCCATTTTTACACACCAACTCATTTAATATCCAAAGGATTTTTGATACAATATCCTTTCCCAGATTTCTGTGAATTAGTTATACAACCTGTTCAATAAACTTACCATGCTCCAGACTACAAAGAAGCCTGTCCGTTCACATGTCCTATCTGGACAGCCATTCAAGAACTTTGTTTCTCAAATAGCTACAAATTTTCTCTCATTTCCAATACATGAAACTAAAACCCTATGCAGCAGTGGTATAACACCGTATAATTAAAGATTGACATAATGCACATGTAGAATTGAAGTTACCCAAACAGCATTAATTCTACAAGTCTTTAACTTGAGCACTTGAATTTGCAGCCTGTGACAGATAGTTTGCAGATAGCTATTAAATTTAAAAACTGAGTACTAGCACTGAAATTTACTTATTTTCCTCAGCATCAACAGCAAGGGCTGAGCACTTACCAAAATTTTTGCTGTAGGATGAAGGATGTTCAACTAATTCTATTGTGTGCCATACATACACCTGAACAAGCTTTCAATGAACTGGCACAGGCAGCAAAAACGAGGATGTGGCAGGTCATAGCTCCTCTAGATCTCACATCTGCCCAGTAAGGTGAATTATTTCCACAATGCTTTCTGCATTCGTGCTGCTTCCTGCATCCAGCTTAGCTTACATGAACCCAGATGAGAGAAGAGGTCAGGCCACAATTCCTTCAACAAAAAGAGAAAGCTGCCCCTGCATGAAAGCAAGGTGAAAAGGCTGCTACCACTAAGTGTTATGGTTAGATGTGCAACCAGTAGTTAAGCCATGCTGACTTTTTACCTTAGGAAACAAGTACAGCATCCATTCCACTTGGCATCCCCAGGAGTCTTCTATTCCCCAGCATCCTAGGGACTGTTCTTCTGGATTCTGAGACATTCCCCAGAATGCTGATGGTAGTCTATTGCAGCAGTACTATTAACTGAGCTGGTATTCCCCAGGAATTTCTGAAGAACACAAAAGTCTACTTTTCCCATGGAACCCTGCAAAATACTCTTCCTGTCCTATGTTTTTTTCCTGACGGATTTTAAAAGTTTCTCTACAAACAAAAGGTATGAAATCTATCCAAAACAGAAACTTGATCCAGTTTTGAGGGTTTAGAGGCTTTCTTTAAGTAAGAACCCAAGCTATGTACAAATCAAGAGTCACTACGTAACACTTAATAACGGTTTGTAAACTCTCACATTAAAAAAGAAAGATAAAACATGTATATTTACTATTTAGGGAACCTATACTAAAAATCCAGTCACTCTTCTCTTATGAGCGTAGGACCATGGGGCTGGTTTTGTCAAAAGAAACCCCAAGGGCTGACAAGTGGCTTGGTTAGTAATGTTTCAGCTGGTGGAAGAGAAATGCCTCCAAACCTTTCTTGTCAAGATTGGGTGGACAGCACGAATTTAAAACATGGGCATGGTATGATTTTATGCAAAGACTACTGATTTGCTACAACGCTCCAACAGGTACTCTGATTATGAGACATAGTCTAGCACTCTAGAATAATATTTTTAAAAATCCCAACAGTCAAAAAACCACAGCCAAGCAAGAAAAAGAAGAGAAGAAAGGATGCCAAATCAATGAAGCAGTTCCTGATGAATCTTAAACTGGACCCTCCACAATCCAAAGATAACAGCTTTATTAAATTTGACAAGGAACTTCCTTTCAATTAGCTGAGACAAATTATACCACAACAGCAGTTCTTGTTCTAACCTTGTGTCTGAACACCAACATGGCCACAAGTTCTGTCAGATATTGGTGGCTCTCCAAGGTTGACAGGACTATCTACTTTGCATTTAATACAGGTTTTGTTAGCTCTAATTGCTATGAACTGCACAGTGAGAACAAAAGCCAACAAATGCTGTTTCTTATCCACAAAAATAAATGCTGTTTCTTATTCACAAAATGCTGCTGATCCACAAAAACAAAAGCTTCAGTTATTTTTTTCAAAGAAGAAAAACATACACAACTCTAAGAGATTGGGACACATTTAAAAATGCACACAGCAATAGTTCTTTGTATTTTATACAGCATTGTAAGAAAAATATCTGATTTTTTACATCATGACAATAAAAAGTTGCAGCTCCTCAGCTCCCTCTTGTCATGAGGTTCTCAACATACATAAGTGGAAGCCACCAGGGAGAGTGAGGTTTCACAAAGCAGTAGAGCCAATGTAGGTTCTTATTGCTGCCAAAGAGTAATTTCACCCCTCCCACACCCTCATCTCTTGATGATACACATGGCCCTACCACTTCAGGTGCTCATCTAATCCCGATTAAGTTGATCTCACTGCATATGCGGCTTTATGCAAGCTTAAAAACTCATCCAGGGATCTGCCAAGCAGCAGGTGTGACAGAAGGAGCAGGGAGGCCACACCCAGTGGAAAGATGAGAGCACAGCTTCACCACTTGGTACCAGAATGGCAGCAAGAGAGGTTTAGCTACCCCACATCTCATCCTTACTGAGCTCATGATCAAACAGCTAATTCAAGACTGCCATTTAAAATGCCTATATTTCTCTTCTCAGAGTTACCCATATAACACTTTCTGATTCAGTCTAACATCTGACTGCTTAAATCCTCCAATTTCACCAATATAAACTAATAGGAATTATGTACTTACCCAGACCAGATAAGTTTATGGCTTTGACAGATTTCTTCATTTTATAGAGAACAGTTCGGTCAACATCCAGAGCCTAAAAAAAAGAGGAAAACATAATAGTGGATTGTCCTTTGGCAAATTTCTGCCCTGGAAACCTGCTGTAATTACAACTATACATAGTTAACTTTATTTCCATAATTAATAAATTACTTGCCATTTGCTTCCACCCCCACCCATAGAACCTATTCTGTCCCCTTGCCCAAAAAACCACCTCCTCCATCTTTGGCTGATGACCAGCATCATGTAAACTCAGCAGGAAACAATTTACACAATATCATCTTTCCATGCTAAATTATTAAAGAAGCTTAAAACAGTTTTCACCCATCATATGTTCTGACACTGCTGAAGAAACGAGCATATCACTTCCTCAGGCAGAATATTAAAAATGGAATTTAATTTCAGTTTTCCTGGATAATTTAGTTAATTGCATTCTCAACTATATGAACTTTCTAACTGCTATGCTGAGCAAAATAAATTGCATATCTCTCAAATATCTTTCACACAGTTTAACACTAGGCAAAGCTTTACCCAACACTATCTAAAATTCAAGTTTAAATCTTGCCCAGAATGCTCAAGCACTTATAATCAATTTTTTTCAAAGAAAGAAGTAAAAGCAGGCAACCATTTTGCTTACTGAAGTGAAATATGAGCAGACTTAAAAACGTAGAATTGTTCCAGAAGGGAGAAGCAGAATTACGGTTATATGAATTAATAATAATAATTTTTTTTTTAATTTTTTTTTTTTTTAAAATTATGAAGCTCGGAGAAAATGTGTGTTCCAGAGATGGTGGTGTCTTTAGACCCCACTGAAGAACAATCGTGAACACTACAAATTGTATTATGCCAAGAGCTGTTTAGCATGATACATGATAAAGCAAAGAAAACCCACCAAATTAATTCCAGTTTTCATTCAAAACATTTCAGTGAATTGCAGCAGCTACACATCTGACCTACCATAGTTTTATTGATTTTATTATTAATCATTTGTGTAAGAGACACAATGTGGAAAAGTCAGCCCCTACGAGCCTATCCAATTATTTTAACACAGTGAATGCAAAAAGAAATATTAAGCCCTCTCATTCTGGGAGTATTCTTAAACTGAATCTATTTAGACCACAAATAGCTGGATAAAATCTTCACAGCACTCCATGGAAACCAACCAATTTAGACAATGCCTCAACATTAATGTTACAATGTCATGGTACTGTTATAACCATGGGAGGTTTTACCTCCAGCATCTTTATAGTTCACATCTGAAACATATTAGCAGAAGAAGTGCAGAGGCCTTTTCATCTGGAATTCTGAAGTAAAGAGGAAGGGGGAAACAAAACAATCTAAGCAAGCCCATAAAAGCCATGCCAGCTCTGTTCACCCTCTTCAGCAATTTGAATTTTATCCACTACAACAGGTCTGTATGTAGTGTGATCTCCAAGGTCAGATTAATCACCTGTTTGGATGTGAGTACCTGAAGTGAATTCCCTCATTGTATAAAATGTGATTTCTAAAAATAACCTTAGAAAAGCACCCTCTGATCAACTGACTACAGAAGAATAATTTCATCAATGACTGCATCAAAGGGCAATCACCCTCTTGGAGTTCAAGTGAAAGGAATGTCTCCAACTACAAGCATTATGAACAACAGTCCAAAGAGAAGGCTAACAGCCAGAGACTTAAAACTTACAAATTCAATTCTCAGCTAAGTCTTAGATTTGTGTGTGCAGCTGAGAAAATATTAAATCTCTGCACCTTAGTTTGAGGGAGGTTATTCTTAAGGAAGAGAAATGTTGGAAGGATAAATGCATGGGATTAATTGCATTACTGTGGTCAAAGATCCAGACAGATCTATGGATTCATAAAATCCTCTGGCCCAAGACTGCCTCGGTCAGAAAGCACAAACTGCCACTAAGGAAAAACCTCAGATCCTCTTCCTCAACTAAAGTTATCATTTTGGTTTGAAACATCTCTCAACCAACTTCCACTTTTGCCAGGATCAGACAGCAGAGGAACAAACCCACAAGGCACAGCACAGCCAGGGTCCAACAGAAACGGCAGCTAATGCCCCTAACACAGTAGTGACAACTCAAGCATCAACCCATTTCAGACAGCTGGTCCACATAAATATTCAAAACAAAGGATAACGGGGAAAATATCCCACAGACAGTACCAAGGCCAACACAACAAGCAAAACCTAAAACCTTACTGTGTTGAAACTGTACAGGTCAGGCTTCCTTGGGTCCTCTCTTCATCCCCTGCCTGTCTTTTCAGCTGAGTCAGTGCAAAGCTGTACCTGAATCTGAAAAAGCTGTGACTAGAAACTGGGGGGAAAAAATCTGGAAAGCTTTCCAAACAGGAAACAAAGGATAACAAATATCTAGCCATTTGAAGAGGGACCCGGATACATTTATGAAATACAATTACTACGTTTCCAACTGTGGTAAGAAAACTACATTTGCTCTTGTAGGAGGTTTTGTCTATTCCTCCCTTCCATGGTGCAATCTTTCAGTAGTGTGTGACATTTAAGAGTCCCTATGTGTGCCTACAACAAATGGACAAAATACTGAAAAAAGTTTTGCATCTTTAATACTGTATTTCAGTCTTGCTTACAGACCAAAAAATAGAGAGGAGGACTTTGCCTTTGTTTAATTGAATGGCATTGGTGTTTATTCACATCTAGTGTTTCAAAGGAGTCATTTCAGGATAAAATTTGAAAATGTCAGCTCCTTGTCTTTAATGGTGTTCTTCATATTTCCTTTTCCTTGTCCACATCTTAGCACTGGGAAATCAGTTTAAATCCAGCTTTAGCTCCATTATAGTTCACATTTCTAAGCTTGTGTTTGTTTCATGAACATACACATATACTATACCAATACACACACATGCACCAAAATGTACCCTAATTCAACGTCTTTGTGCATTCTCAGTAACTTCAGAAGCAGGGAATTTCAGAATGGCTTCAGATGTTGCATATTCTAGCATTTCTTTTTATTCACTTAAAATGCCCAGTAAACTCCTGAACAAGAAGTGACCATGTATTTCACATGGTGGGATCATTTTGTCCTCTCATGTAATGTTTCTAGTTTTGCCTCACAAAACTCTGTGGTAAGACTGTGTATTTTAGCAACTGTTTCAGCACAACTAAGCCTATGAGGTCATATAAATAATTTTCATAGTCCCACTCAGTTTCTACTGATGAGCACTCCGACTTCTCTGTTGTTAAAAACGGTAAATATAGCTTTGACTTAAGGGGAAAAACAAACAAACAAACAAATTCTCTACAATACATAAGAAAAGAAGTCACATTATTGTGGAAGTGGTGTTATGCACCTGAACTGAAACAGAAACTCGAAAGTGACCTTCTTGTCCTTGTCAGCGTAATCTTTTTCCAAACACAGTACTTATGTCTTCTGTTCATTTACTTTCATGTGATTTCTGATGGCAATCTGATTAAACCATTTTTAAGGTAAATTACTTTTTAGTCAGAAGTATACCAGGGAGGGGAATAAGCATATCAAAATAAAATGCAGATTTCCAAAGAAACACAAGACAGAGGACTCAAGCTACCAGTGATAAGTAGGAAAGCTTTTTTCCACATGTAGGAACAAGGTCCAGTTTCACTTGCCAAAGGCCAATTTCCATTTTCACTGCTTCAAAGGTTTCTACTTTGAACAGTAAAATGTGTCAACTAATTAGAACCAAATCCATATTACCATGAAGAAATCAGTCTGAGATTACTGAAACATCCTGAAATATTATTCTACATCCTAGTCTGTATGTCTCAATCTAATTTAAAATAATAATAATAATAATAAAATAATAATAGTTCTGTTTAAGTCTGTTTCACATTGCCTAGAAAGATTTAAGCCCATCAGGATATACAGTTTTCAAACACTTAACAGTGCTGCTTCCCTTCCCCCCTGTCCAAAAAGAAGAAAAAGATTAGCATCAATGCCCAAATCTATATTGTCTAAATAGACCTGTGCAATATAGATGTTTGGCACAAAAGATGAATGTGTTATTTGCTCTTTTCAGTGGAGAGAGGAGAAACAAACTGTTCTATTATTAGCATATTTAACTGAGGGAGGAAAAAAAGCAGGAAGACAGAAACTCAGAAACTGAACATCCCAGAGATTATTTTGGCACCTTTTACAGAGCCAAAGGGTACGGGGAAAACCAGGGCAGTAGCAGCATAAGTGGAGAGTCCCCAGGCTCTAGTGGTTCATTAAACATCTTCTAAGCCAAATTTACAGCAGAAGTCTGTGTCTTTATCTTATGCAAGTGTCCTCACACCAGTCTCTTTTTCCTTTGTGGCCCAGAAAATAATTAATTATCTGTGAAGGAATAGAGAAACAGCCATACTGGATCGGATCAACACTGCATTTAACCTAATATCCTCTATGAGGAGCAGCCAACGGCAGATGTTTGGGGCAGCAAGCACAGAAAAGCACGTACACATCCTTCCCCAGGATAATCTCCTGTTTTCCAGTAACGAGCTTAAAAACAAAAGACTGAGATACTCTCAACCAGAAACATTACGTAGCCCAACAGGCTATTCTCAAGAGAAACATGAAGCCCAAATTTTCTCATTCCAGACAAGGGAAAGAAAAAAACTAAACCTGACAGCATTCCATTGGGAAGTAGTGACGGAGGAAGAGGAAGGAGTCGGCCATTACCTTTACCTTATTTTGCATTTAAAACAGTTCAATAATCTCTAACACATTCCTTTCTTCTTACCCACAGCAGCTTCCTTTTGGAAAGTGTAAAAGTAACTATTTCACATTTTCAGCTATTTGGATGGGGTTTTGCTGAAAGTATTCATAGAACTGGATCTGAATTTCACCCCAAGACATAGATGTAAATATTGATTACCATTCTGTAAAACAGAGTCCATTGGAACAACACCAACAGCAAATGCTTGGAAGTACTGCTAAAGCAGCAACCGACTTTTGGGAACTAAATCCTTGCGTCATTTTAAAAATTATCCTGGAGCCAGGAACCTATGTGTTCATCCCTATACTGAACACCTAACTGACAAATATACAAAAAATATTAACACTAACTAACACTAATGTTTGATCTACTATACACAGTTATTGTAACAAAGATTTCTTTAAAACAAAATCAGATCTCACTCTCAATTTTAGCAATTTGCTTTAAAACATCAGGCTACTCAACAGCCATAAATCCTGCACTTCATCCATTCCAGTATTTCAGAATAAGTAATAATGCCAGAGGCTGCTGCAGATGCTGAACACATATAGGAATATCCTTCCCAAAACCAAAAGGGCACAGGAAGAAACTTGGTCAGTTAAGGAAAAGAGAGGCAATCCAGTAGTTATTGTAGAGATAGCAGAACAAGAAAAGGCTCTTGTGCCTCACTGGAGTGATCTTGTTTAAAAATTAACAGCAAGTTTTTTATACTTGTATCCAGGAAGCACAATAGTTTGGCTTTTCTGGTGTATCTTTACAGGCAATCTGATATTTGCTGTAATTAATCCTTGCTGACTCAAAAGATCAGAGATATCCACAGACATTCTGTCTCAGTTTGTTACTTTTCTACTAGAAATGAACTGTCAACACTGCTGGCTTGAATCCACTTTTCTGTTACAGAGGGTGGTAAAAAACTTCCTAGATTATGTTATCCCCCTCCAGAATCCTCTTTCCATTCTCCTACTGTTATGTCATTTCCTCCTCCAATGTATTAGTTTCTTTTCTAAATCCTCTCCAGTTTCCTTCCACTGATCACCTTGCACATTCACAGAGGGACTGATACAAAGGGTGGGAAAAAACCTTCACAGGTAGAGTCTGGGGCAAGGCATTGTAGCTTCTGAATGTATCCTAGGACAATGGTAACTTTAAAAAACTTTAATTTGGGGCAATTACTTTACTTGGAGTATTGTATGTAAAAAACTGCAGTAGCTATGACAGTTGATTTGTATAAATGAGCTCTCCAGTGTGAAACCTGTCAGCTAAAGAGACTGAAGGTACAGAGACAAACCTGCAATTAAAAGGACAGTTTATGGCAGAATCATCTCTGAAAGGTCCCTTTCCACAAAAGCATTATTTCTCCAGCATCTGGGTCCGTGGTTCTTGTGGGCCCAATGTCAAGGCAATCTGTTTAAACAAGCACTGGTGTATCTGGCAGAAGAATGTAGTAAACTCTTGAGCTAAGGATATACACTATGGAAAAAAGTAAAACCACTGCTTTGGGAAATTAATACTTGAAAGTGCAAGGTAATTCTGCTGCAAAGGTAAACGATGGGAGAATTTGGCACTGCTCTATGTTGTGTATAAAACCACACCTGAGCATGATGACTTTGTATAATGCATTTATTAAAACAAACAAGGGATGCCTAAAAACCAAAATTCTCTAACAGAAGAGAAATTCTTCCATCAGAAGAGAAATCCCAAATCAGAGGTTCAGAGATACAAAATGTTACATCGTTAATACAAGTCACTAAGTGAGACTGTTTCACACTAAACAAAACAGCTCTTGTATCTGTGTATTAATTGATTTCCACAGGCTTCTCTCACTACAAAAAGTTAGAAATGCAACAGATACTTAACGGGGAAACAGACATCAAGCATTTTTGTGAAATTAAATCTCTTGCTGAGAGAAAGAATGGAAGCTGCTTATGCCAACTATTTCTCCAGAACACATTCACCTCCTGCATTAACCAGTTTTTACACTGAGAAATATATTTTCCTTCTCCAACATTGCAGTTATCTGCTTTCAAAGACAACTGGACTTTAAATACAGATCTCATAAGCAATGCAACAGATGATGCACTTACTCCTTACAGTTGCTCATTTTTAAACAGAGGGTGTGTAAATAAAACTCCCTTATTTAATATTTAATTGGGTTTTTTTTCAGCTGCAGTAGCCAATTCTTAATATCCATCTCCATTTATTCAATATTACATGCTTCAACATCCTAAGATACATCATTGTGTAAAATAAAGTAACATAAGCCATAGGATTAAAGTTCCAGTGATGATTGTCTTAAATGGATGAGTAAGCTTTACCAACCCTTTACCCATGTCAAAATTCTCTGGTCCTCAACCTGCAAGAGACTTTTTTCTAGTTTCGTGTTTTTGCATTTCTGTCTGCTGTCAGCATCCATCAAAGCCGTTCATGGTTTGGAGTCCAGCTGTTGGAAGAGGCTGATCCTCACCCTGTGTCATTTGACAGTATTATGATGAGCTGGCTGATGGGATTTTCCTTTTGCAGATTTTTTAATTCAGTAACTCTTTTCCTCAGTATTAAATCTTTTTAGACACCATCAGAGGCACCAAGAATTAATCTTCGCAGAACGTAAGACCCTTTTATTCTGCATGTGATAAGTTTTCTGAAGAGAATTTTTAGTTATTTATGGGAGCAATTAACAAATTAAAACACTTTTCAGATACTCAAAAGTTCTCATATTAGTGGTCTAATTTGGTATTGGTAGTCTTCAAAACACCTACTTGAACCAGGCAGACACTCCTGTTACAATCTGTATAAAACAATGAAAAACTAAACAGTTACGTTTTCCCCTATGTATGATGTACTTTATGCTAAAAATGAGAACATTTGCAGTGCGTGCATAGATCAGCTGGATGCCATAAACTGATCTACCCCTCCCCATCCAACACTCCTTTGACTTCTTCTTTAGGTATCTAATAATTCTAGGGACAAGAAACTAGCCTAGAAAAGAGAAGAGTTTACAGCAACATAGCGCAATCAAACATCAGTCTTAACAGGCCTCTGAGAGCTTCTTAACAGAAATAAATAATAAATCGGTGTCGCAAACATCTCTGGCAGACACATACAAGGTGTCCTTTCTGAAAGGGAATAGAAGGCACAGACTCTATCTAGATTATGATACACCTGAAACTCTTAGGACACCATATTCCCACAACAAAGAATGGCAGGGGTATCTAGAGGGGACTTCAGGAGAGTAAGACAAATCACCTCAAATGAACTAACTATTCCTAGGGACATCTAGAACCAGCTGTCAAAATAAGGTTCATCAGAGGTAAAGCAGCACATTGGACATCATCTCTCTATTATCAGGGTAGAAATTTAGGAACAGCATCTACCTATAATAATAATGGTATATTATTACACATAAAACCCAGTGTCAAATGATAAAACTTATTTTCTCTTGAAACACTATAAAATTATTTCTTTTCTATAGTGGCTTCCAGACTTCAGCCTGGATTTTCACTCCAACTTCTCTGTAATTCACTATACCTTTGAAAATCTCTGCATGGTCTCTCAGTATCAATACACTTTTCCCCATTAAAAAGTAACTGCACGATGGTATAATTAACGGCAGCTAATGCCAGTATAAGATTTGCAACTTATGGCAAACATTTGATAACATCAGCATCTTCCTCTTCTTTCCGCTAAATGGAACAAAGAAATTGCACATTTCATTTTGTTGATGCTTTGTCATGCTGTAGCTATCTGTAAAGAGCTTGAATCTTGTATAAATGCATAAACATAATATCCTATGAAATTCCATTTGGGAACTTGTTTTTAAATTAAAGAATGCATCTGAACTGTCATTCATTTTAGGTGCTCAACACAGAAATCACAGGACACTATTACAATCTTGAAAGCAGTGATCTTAAATTCTACTGGAATTTCAGCAGCTTTAAGTATAACTAAAATTAACAGTTCAGACATTCCTGTCACTAGAGACAGCTGCCTCAAAGTGTAAGTGAATCTTAAGTGACACAATTATTAGTGTACCAAACAGTAGATATATAATACTCATTTACCTAATATTGATGCAAAAATAAAAGCTTTATCTCCAGAGTGGACTTTGCCAAAATAATGAGAGAGTTCATGTCATGGAAGGTATCTAAAACGGAACAGATAGTACTTCCCTGTATCATCAATGAAGCATTAGGAAGGTAAATTCATGCCCAACTGTTACCTAAGACAAAACACTACCTAAAACAAAGGACTTCTGCATTTAAAACTGAAATAATTTAGAACAGAGAAGCATGTCCAGGCCTATCAGAACTTCTGCTGTTCTTCAATGAAATAGCCTGGGGGACATGGAAGGCAGCGGCAAACATGACCACTCCATCCCTAGAACAGACTGGGCTGGACATACCTATATGAAAAGCTTGCCATCTACATCCAGACCATTTAAGAAACAAAAGAGAGTGAACTAAGCAGAAGAATGAATGAAACCAAACAAAAAGCAGCTTACAAAAATTTACTACTTCATTGCTTCTTCAATGCTATCTCATCAGCACAATTAGCATCTAGTCTACATGGAGCTCAGAGTGTAGGAGGAGACTGCTGGCATTTTTTCTATTGTTGTGTAACATACACCTACAGTTCTGGAAAATACACAAATTATTAAAAACATGTGCTTTGCAAAACGCCATACTGCATGTTTTGCATGTGACTGTGGAGCAGGGGTTCTGTGTTTGCAAGTGTTAAGGAAATTTCTACTCCTATTGCAATAGCCAAACAGTAATCCTGTTTGATTGAAGGGACTTAAAATGATTACTAAATGCATTTGTTTCTGAGTTGACTTCCCTAGAATACGGCCTAAGTTTCCTTGAAATTGCATATTCTAGGAAAGAAATCTTTCACTACCAATGAACAGAAATCATAAAACACGAGAAAATAATCCATAAGAACATCCACATCCCTTCTCTACTATTTTCCCTTCCTGTATGCTTTTTAAATGTAGTACAAAGCTTTCAGGAATGTGAAAGTAATTTGTTCAGCTCTAATCACTTCAGCTGTTTTGATGTATCTACACATACTTAGCATAATGCCTAGACAGAATTATAGATTTCAGACTAGAACTACATTGATAATCTGATCTTTAATCAGGGATAGCTGAGGGGTCCACAAACAGCAGATGGTTCGACACACCACACTGCTCCAAGACAACAAGGAGCAGAGTTTCAGCCTTCTCTCTCAGTTCTGTATTTCTTCATGGTTTAACAAGTCAGATGCTAGAATTTATACTATAGCTTCCTTCATATTAACTTTTACAGCCACCTCTTAGAGAACACACTCCAAAGAAATACACTTCACTGCACAGAATGCCACTTACATAGTAAATATTTTTGTGAAGCAGAGTTCACACACATAAAGAAGCAAATTTTTCAAATTCTATCCAACACCTACTCACTTGAAAACAAAGCCTACTACTTGAGATGAAAAGTACTGAATCACACCACCCAAGCTAATTTCCTGAAAAGCACCATTACTCATAAGAAAAAGCCTATTGAGTTACAATACTGTATCTCAGTTTCTCCATCAATAAATTCTCCCCTGTAAGGTAAATTATTTTCTCTTTCCAAATAAAATTGAGATATGGATAATATCTCATAAAGTCTGCATAATTCTTATTACATCCCATTTTCTTGGGAGCATACAGAACTCTTCTTACACTCCTAAACTACACAGTAGGATGTAGCTAAGAGATCACCACTATTCCCTGTCCTCCACCACTACCCATTCCCTATATTCCTGCCTGCCTCCTTGCTACACTGATCCTTTTCACATTAGCCCTGCCCCCATGTTCTCAGCCCTGTGTTTTCATCCTACTTCCTGTGTGAACACTGCCACACTACCTCTTCCTTTGCAGTTCCCGTTAATTCCAGTTCCTCTGAACTTCCCCAGACTTTTGATGCATTTCCTTATCCCCTCCTTAATGCTTCTCCCCAAGTGGCAATTCCTGACCCTTCAATTCCTCATATGGCATCACAGTAC
This sequence comes from Callaeas wilsoni, assembly GCA_013398955.1. Lineage (NCBI taxonomy): Eukaryota > Metazoa > Chordata > Aves > Passeriformes > Callaeidae > Callaeas > Callaeas wilsoni. The sequence goes on from VWPU01010413.1 coordinate 86,675, forward strand.
TTCTGCTTCTGGATAACTCTCTCAGTCTCTCAATTAGTTTTTAATTCAAATTTCCTTTTCTTGTTCTTCACATTTGACTGATCTCCATGTTACGTCTGAAACATTTCAGGTACCCATTACTTTTTAAGTCTTCCCTTTCTTGTGTTACCATTTTTTTGTTGCTTCCCAGCCAAATTTACTTGACCATTTAATCCCTAGGTTGATGCAAACGTCAGAAAAGAAGTCTAGATTAAGTACAAACAAAAGAGGCTTGTGGACACCTTAATCACAAAAAATCTCATCTCTAATACCAAAACTGTATGGGCTGATGTCTCTGTCCCCACCAAGAGCAGCTACACAGTGAGCATTTTGCATACAGAACAGCTTAAGCTTTGCGCTAACAAACCTGAGACTGTGTGGTGAAAAGGCTACCAAAAAAAAAGAGAAAAAGTCCTGCCCTCAATTTGCAATGAAGTCAATAGTTACAAACATCAAACCTTTGCTTGTCCCATACCTAGAACTACATTTTCCAGCTGGGTTAGAGAAAAAAAAATCTGTCTCAGTTAAAATGGACCAAAGGAGATATTTTAATGTTATATGAAATCTGGGTGTAACCACCTTGTACAGCTTTACAAGTATGATTCTCAGTAATTCTGTTTTCCCATAAGCAACTTCCAGCACTGATGAAAGAGTAAATAAGGAGACATACAATTTCTCCTAATGTGAACCTCTTGCACATTTGACTATGCTACAAATGTGAAAGCATTGTCATCTTGCATAGCAGTAGTAATTGCTGTAAATGCATGTTTAGAGTGTTTTTCAAGCATTTCTGGAAGCAGGAGGGGAACAAGTACTTGCTTGCCACTCATCCAGGAGTATTTGCAATCTTTGAGTAAGAACACCTCTCCTCAATTTAAGAGTCATGGTCTGCATTTCCACATTCATTGCAATATTTTTTTTTTAGATGTAAATATTTCTCCTCTTCTTTCCATCCCTGCCTTTTTAACCCTCTGTGCTACATCAGATATCATCCTAGTCTTCAGAGGATTTGTCAGAAATATTTGCTAGCTACCATCTTAGTTCTTTCAGAATCCTGGGAAATAAGTTAACCGACCCCAACAAACTGAGTGCTTTCAGCTCACAATTTTGTTTATTGCCTTGCTTACATCTCTATTCCTGCTATCCATTCTACCTTCTCCCACACTTTGAGCTCAAAAACTGCAGCACAGCACTTGTTTAGATTTAGCAATACCTACATTACCTTTAATACTACTACATTCTAACTGTATATTATCTCTTCTTCTTCTCCTTGTAACTCTATGTGCTTAAGAGTATTTTTGTTTTCTTTACTGCCTCCTGTCATTCCTAAAGAAACTTGACCTTTGCAAATTTGTCTTTTATCTTTACACATATCCTTTAATACAAAACTTTCCTCTGAATACTTGGCTTTTTCTTCACATGTCTGACAGGCTCAGATCATTTGTGACATTCTTCGTGGGGTGTTTCAAGTCTGTAGATTTTCCCATCATTTTTCCCTTTCCTGGGATATTTAAGGAACATTTTTCAGGCTTTAGTATATGAACTCTTCAGTTCTATTGACCTCACCGGCTCTCAGTTTAATGACTTTTTCCCTAAATATATATATATATGTATGTTTTGCTTTTAATTTCTTTATTTTGCTTTTAGTACACAATTAATTCAGCCCCTACTATTCAACAAACACTTCACTTGTTTCCACATCTACTTGATTCCTTCCTTTTAGCCAGCATTTCTCACATTAGCCTTCCCAGCTTGTTTCCTTGTATAAAAGTCAACATCTTGGCTTGCCATGACAGATGCCTGACTATAACATGGCTTCTTCCCTCTCTAGCAACTTCATGAAGAATATAAGACTTATTTGGAGACAGCAACGACTGAGAACAAGTGAAGGCTCTTGCCACCGGTCCGTCCATGAGAGGCATTTCATCTTAGCATGAAGCCCACCTGAGCCCCAGCCACTGCTGCAGTACCTTGGACAGGGCTGGGCCAAGGCAGGGACCTCCACAGAGGTAGAACAAAGCACCAATCATTGCTGTAGCAAAGGAGTTTTAAGAAAATAACAAAGATAAGGAGACCGTAAACATTTAGAAAGCACAGGGAAGCTTGATAGCCAAGACAAGAGAGGGAAGAGTCAGCCTAAACAAGGCTAGAGCCGACTTTTGTGGAGCTTTAAGTGAAAAGGTTGTTTCTGGGAAACTGGGGCGGACAGATCGTGTGGGCTGTCAAGAGTGAGGCTCAGAAGGTGCAGTGCTGGAGCTTACACAGGGAATGGCTGTATGTAATACATACACATACTTGCACATATGGAAGGTGGAAATTATAAAAAAATAATAGATTTAATAGTTGAATTAAGTGTTTAATAACCACTGCTCCAATGCATATGAATAAAAAGAAAGCACTTCACAGTGGTTCAGCTACTAACACACTACACTAGTCAAGTGCACCAAGTTTTCTTGCATTTCTCCACCTGTATTCATCAGCCATATCCACTTGACATGTGGAGTGTGAGAACTATGGAGCAGAGATTAGGCTTTTGTCCTGTGACTTTGCAATGCCTTTCAGAATAAAGGCCTCACCTTTACCTAACATTGCTGCATATCATGGTATACAGAGAACAACATGAAGATAAGAAGAGGAAGTGAAGGTGGGTTAAACCTAAGCAGAAGCAGACACTTTCTACATTACCCTCTTCTAGCATCAGCATGAAGCACACTAGATTCAGATAAGATGGTTCTGAAAAATGCAGCAACATTATGGAAAAATCAAAACACAAACCCCACAATTAGTAAAATACTTCAGAAAAATATATATTTTTCATTCATCCTCCTAGGAGGAACGAGGGCATTTGGTAATGTGAAGTAGATTCATCACCAAATGCACCAAGGTAAGGTGGACAGAAATCTATTTTTGTGGTTTGACATTGTTTTAACTGACTGCACGTTGATTTTAAAGGTTTAAGATTTAAACTGTCTATTTGAAAACATGCACAAAGCTCCAGCTGAAGATGTACAGTTTAGCTCCTGTATTTCTGTAATTTTCATCCTCTATACTCCTCTCAAAAAGAAAACAATTTCCACACTCCTTTTGAAATCATCGTGCCTTTTGTGTTATAATGACTTTTCCAGAAACCTGTTTGGATGCTGATGACACAGAATCATGATTCCAGAAAGGAAGCAGAAGTGGAACACAAAAAAAATTTTAAGCAACATGTATTTATGGAAGTGTATTTAGTAATGAGGTAAGAAAAGTGTGCAAATATGTTCTACTAAAGAGCATGCTATAGTGGGCATAAAGATATATTTTATTAAAAAGAAATATACAAGAAACCATAGTAATTTTCTCAAAATGCACTACAGTATATGACACTTCCTACTGCTTCTCAAACTATACAGAAACACCCTCTTCATGTGACTTTGAAATGCAAGGCACAATCATCAACTATAGGAAAACAGAATCCAGTCCTATAAACGTAGTGAGCAAAAAGTAAATATACAGGTGTATTCATGTATCCAGACTCACATTCCCGCACCCTACCAAGCTGTTATTACATCTCCCCCTTGTTAGATTTGCAGAACCAAAATGCAGAAGAGAATATTACAGAATTGTACCATACAAGAGGGAATTAAATTCAATAAATATCAATCCCTTACACCACTCCAAACCAGCTGAAAACTGTGGATCGCCTTACGTGGCAAGCAGATGTTGCCATTTCTGATAGAAAATACTTGCATTATAAATGACAGCGAGGAAGAAAAGGATTTAATACTGAAATGACATGCTGTATTTGTAGGAGTGGTAATTTAAAAAAAAATACTTTTAAAGTCTAAAATAACAGAATTATTGAGGTAAAATCATCATGGAATGGGATCTACAAAAAAAAGGCAAGGAGAGACCTGAAATCACAAGTTATGCATTGAACATTAATTTCTCAGCTTTTACAAAAATTCTTTGAGAGTGGTTTTTAAATAGATCGTAAACAATAGAAATCTATTTCTATCCAGAGAACTAAAACCATCTTTGGTACCACTATACTGTTTCTTTTGGTTGTACACTTTACATGTTTCCACCACATGTTTGTCCTCTCTACTTTTTAGAACACATTTACTCCAGTGGTAAGTGCCACTGTGCTGTGGAGGTGTTCCAGTAACCTATTAAACTTCTCTCAATGATTCCGTTCTCCTCCCTTCACAGGGAAATCTGTGCATGCAGTGAAGTTTAAGCAGGTGGGTAAACTTCGTACCTCAGTCCTGACTCAGATGGAAAAGTCTTCAGCACAGACTGTCTGCTACTCTCTGTTTCGATATTAACCTGCAAAACTGCTCGCAATCCTACTTACTTCGTCCAGCACTGGACCCCAATAAACAGTCAGAAGAGAAATACGGGCTTCACTTCCACTCTTTATTGTAAAACTTAAACCATGCTTCAAAAAAAAGTGGCACAATTAGATTCTAGTCAATTACTCTTCAAACTAATTTCTAAAAATCTTTAAAATGATCACAGCTACTAGAACCACTTTGCAGGTTTCATTGCAATTTAGGGACTATTTTATTTAACTTACAGCATATAAAAGAGACAAGTGTGTGGTCTAAGTAACAGCAGTACTAAACCCAGATTTTTAAGCATTCATAGCTGAAGAATGGTCAACACAAATTTTTATATCCTGTGACCTTTACTAGAAACAGATAATTAAAAAGGCTGCAGTTGTCAGACCAGATTACTGATTTCAAGCAACCCCTCCCCAAATCATGTGACCAGGCTCTGCACTCTATCAATTAAAACTTGTTTAATCTTAGTCACTATGACACATGTGAAGATTAAACAGTAACCTGTAAGGGCCTGTGACATATTGCTTCCTAGTAATTTTGTTTCAGAAGAAGCTAAATATTCCCAACATTTTGCTAAGCAATATCCTAATCTGAGAACAATGCAGAAATTATATGATTCCTTTTCCTTTGAAATCACTTTGTGTTCCACAAGCATGCCTTTCCTAATCCCTTTTCCACTACTGAGAGCACAGAAACAGATTCAGCAAAGAATCAGATTCTCTTTCTGCAAGTGTTTGAACAGGCACCAGTTCCTAAACTGCAATGCAGGCATTTCTGGTGATCTCAAAAGCCATGATCCATGGTCTGTTATCAGTGTATATAATCACATAAAACAGTAAAACTAAAAGTATTTTCAACTGATACTAAGAATCAACCATATATTGTGAAACTGACAGAGGTCACTTAATCCAAGTTCACATTTAAGGCAATACCACTGCCCACAAAGATATAAAGATAAATTATACACTTTTAATTGTCCAACATCTTATTGATTTCCTCACTTAACAAGCCTCTTCCACTCCACTACGGAAAGCTTCATTAACTAAACTTTTCAGACACTATTAGATACCTGCTAATTCACAAAGACAGAATTACAAAACTAGTAACCAGCAATGTTAAGTGCAAAAGACATCCCAGTGGGATGTGAAAACATAGTTGTGTTTGCAGACAGTTGAGCTCAGGCTAACAAGTCACAGCAGCCTCCCCCTGCTGTGCTTCTGCACTGCCTCTCCAGCTCCCCAGGGAGCGCCAGACTTGGGAGGCTAGAGCTGGCTTCACGCAGGCAGTTGAATACTCCATTCCAGATCCAGATTTTCTGCTAAGTATCAATATTAACCACTTAATTTGTTGATTTAATAAATGTACACAATATCCTGGGAAGTAAAAATGTGTCTTTAGTTAATAAACTAGCTCTTACAGTCGCTTGTTGAAACCAACGCATAACAAAGTCAGCAGTCAGCCAGTTTCAACTTACCTATTAACTGCTTTAAAGTAACACATTCCCTCAATCATACGCAGCCAGACTTCCTAGTTCCCAGAACTGCACTGCCTGCTGCAAGAGAGCAGTGTGCTCTGGAAACCAATGCTTCACACTACCAGTGCCACTGGAAATGCATAGGTTCTTTGTGTTTCCTGTACATTTTTAGATGCATTCTTTAATAAGCTTTAGTTCATAACAAGCTGATGAACTACTTCGTGCCCAGCCTTCCAGAAAAAAGGTGCTGAGCCCTGACTTCTCTATTACACAATTTATAGACAGCTTTTAATCCAAGAATCACATTTAACCTGAAAAACCAGGCATGTCATGCTAAAGGATCTGAGTATTTCCAAACCTAAGAAGTCTAAGTCTTAGGAAAGAAAGAAAAAAAAATTCACCATTTTGAAACTATGAAAATATGTTTGTTGTTCTTGACAAAGCACAGAGAAAAAGATTCAGTAGTCATTTGCACACATGCTTTCAGACAGCAGCACAAACAGGCAGGAACTGCTGTTTTGCCAGAAGTGCAGATAGATCAATACTATTAACAACTACTGCCAGTCTCTGCAACCTCTCACCTCCTGCCTTGCAAACTTTACTAGGCCCATTCTTTATCACCATTATTACTAAAGATAATTTTTACTACGCTAGCAGATGGCATCTAATACCAGAACTATGCAGATACAAAGAAATATTTAATGTTCTGACTGAGCTCCATTAAAAATCAAACACCAATCCACTAAATTCGACTAAGAGAAAAAAAAATTTTTTCAGAACTGTAATAAAAATCTCTAAATCTCACAAAACTGCTTTTGACCCAAACACTTATATCAACTTCAAGCTTGTATTAATCAATTATTAAGCAGTTCTATCTTGCAATGAAAATGATTCATTACTATAAGTATTCAAGAAGAGGTTGTCTTTGTTACAGAATTGTTAATCTTAAGACTATTGAGTTAATAAAGCATAGTTAAATCCACGCATTTAAGTGCAAGCTTGCAGGGCAGAAAATTACCCCAGGAACAAGATTATTTTGAATTCAACTCCTTGCTTTAGTGGTTTTAGGAACTGGCAAAACAGGAAAATCCTGAAAAGGGTGTTTAAACACCTAACCTGGGTTTTGTTCACTTAAGACACGTTAATAATCCATTGCTAGTGGCAGTTCTTTTGTAAGAAGGGACATCAACAACTGACAAGATTCTTTTTGCTGAAGAAGCTCTTTTTAAAATATATGCTAACTGCAAAACAAATCAACTAAACACACACTGTAAGAACTGATGTAACAGGTAGATGGAGCAAATTAATCTGCAGTACAAGATTCCCCCCTCCTACAAGTTACTTCAGAGAGGCTGCTAGAGGAGTCAAGACACACAGACGCTTCTCATTTCATTGTGCATGTATGACGGGGATGTGGAATACGCTCTCACTGTGTTCAGACCTGTCCCAGATTTCCCTCTGATTTGAAACAGGAGGGAAAAGAGCCTCCCTCTCCCGAGTGCTGGCAGACATCCCCCGTGGGAGGGAGGGTGGACTCTCACCATCAGGTTCAACGGCACGTTCCGAGTATCTTTAAAGACAGAGAAACACCCGGCTCTTGGCGAGACAAAAGCGGCTCACGCCAGGCACCCGCAGCCCGGCTGTCCCGGAGGAGGCAGGAAAGAGAGAGCTCGGGATCCCGCACACCGAAGGGCGGGCACGACCCTGAGGGAGCGGATCCCCAGGGAAGGCTGACTTAAACCGTATGCCCGGAGAAAGTGCGTTTAAATTTCTGTGTGCGGGAACTGGAAAGCGGATTAAATACCACCTGTGCCCGGAGGCAGGCATACACACACTCAGGGAAAGGACAAACAGGGAAAGCCGAAGCCCCACACGGCAGCTGACGAGGCCAGGGCGGTTCAGGTGTCGCTGTGAAGGAAGGGGCTGACGGGGGAGACTGCAGAGTTCAAGTTCCCCCCCCAGGAACGAGGAAAGCGGGTGGAACCGCCCGTATCGGAGCTCCTCGACCGTCAGAAGAAGCGAGAATCGACGGCTCGGGCTCCCCCAGCTGAGGGCGGCGGGCGACCCTGCCCCGCCGTGCGCCGAGGGGCGGGCGGAGCGTGAGCCCCGCGGGCCGGGGGAGCGGCGCCCCGGCCCTTCCCCCGCTCCTTTTCTTTCCCCTCTCGAGTCGGGCGAGCCCCATTTCCTCCGAGCGGCAGCCGAGGGCGCTGCTCGGGGCCGGGCGGGAGAGGGAGCGGCAGGAGCCAGCGCCGGTAGCGCCTTGTTCTCTGCAGCCAGGCCAGAGAGGGCTGCGCGCCCCGCGCCCCCCGCCCGGGCTCACCTCCTCGATGGCCGCCACCGTGTTCCTGCACTGGGCCATCCGGGTGGTGAAGTTGGAGGCGGTGGGTGACTTGTAATCCTCATTGGTCTCGGACACGAATTCCGACACGGAGATCTGGTCCGGCATGGCGGGGCGGGGATGAGCGAGGGGAGGGAGGGGGAAAGCAGGCGGCTCCAGGGGCAGGGAGGGGAGGGCTCAGGGGGGGCTCTCCCTCACATCGCTCAGCAACCGGCGGCGGCGGCAGCGCCCTCCTCGCAGCCCCGCCGTCTGGAGCGGTGTTGTTCCTCCGCCGCCACACAAGGAAATTCCCCGCACCCACACTCCTCCTCCTGCTCCTCCCGCGCGGTCACGCAGCACCGGGGGCCGGGCACACGCCCAGCCGCGGGAGCTGCCTCCACACCCCGCCCTCCCGTTCGCTTTCTCCCTCTCGCTTTCCCCCTCCTCCGTCGCTCCCTCACACACTCGCGGGGCAGGGGCGCGGCCGCACGACCCCCCTGCAGCCCCCGGAGCGGACCTGCCGCCGCGCACTCGCCACCGGCGCCCGCCCTCAGAAGATGGCGGCCCCCTCCCTCTTTCCCTCCCTCCCTCCTGCCGTCCGTCCTTCCCGAGCCCCGAGGGGAGAGGAGGTGGCAGGCGCCGGCTGGATAATCCCAGCGACGGGCAGGACGAATCCAGCCGTGTGGTTCGGATAGTGTTTAACAACGAAAACCCAAGGGCAGGGGAAGGTGAGGCGCAGTGCCTGCCTGGTGCGAGGGGGAGCCCACAGGACAGGTCTCCGCACTGTCCCCTCCGGGACTGGCCGCAGGTGCAGGGACAGCCTCTTCCCTCACAGCTCGTAATTTACGTTTCAACAGTTTAATCTATTTTACGAGTTCGTTGTCTAGTTTCGAGGGAGCTAAAGAGAAATGTTGTCGTTCCCAAAAGGTCCGTGCAAAAATACTTTTAGGCTAAGTAAACGTTTATATCTAAATTCTTAGAAAGCTTTTTCTGTACTCTAGGAAGAAGAGCTATCAGAGGAGATGCTTTGTTCTTCAACGTAAAACCACAAGGATTACTCGAGGCAAAAAGGGTGAAGCTCAGCCCGGGCTGTGGCATTTGTGACTGATGCAGCAGAAGGGATGCTGGCAAGGTGTCACTGAACGACCATGGTGCTGCTTGCATTGGGAATACAGGATGTGATCCATGGCAGCGGTTTCTTTTGGCCTCAAAGCCATTAGGACTTCTAGCTGGTACCTGCTGAAAGCTTCAGAAGTCTGTATTTTCGCCCAGAAACTTTCCTGTGGCTCTTTCACTCCCCTCTGATGATATTAGCTTTGAAACCTCTGGAAGTTATTAGCTTTCTATAAGTGATTCTTTATTACGCTGTTTTAAAACTCTTCAGGGAATTCAGATGAGTAAGCAGGTACTCTTTTGCTGCCATTTGTAAAATGTCCAAATAAATAACTGCAGGCCTGCCCAAATGTTACTGCCCTTTGCGATCCTTCCTAGATCCTTTAGCATAAATAATAAAGCTTGTCAACCATATTTATTTTACTGGTTGTAGTAAATCTGAATAAGGAACAGGGACTATCTGCATATTCTTTCATTTTTTTAACTCTTAATAATTTTTCCATCCTAATGATTCCTTATTTTCTCCAATGAAAGTCACCACTGTCGTTTTGCATTTAACTTCTTTGCCACTATCCTTGTTAATTCTTATGCATGATCAATTAGTATGGCATGCAAAGGTATACATTGTTCTGCTGCTAATGCATTAAACTTCTTGCCTGTATTTGTATGTCACATCATAAATAAGTATAGTTGAGTATAAATATTCATTCTTGCTAAAAATGTATGATCTTACATCTTCATTTTTGCATCAGCTAATGGTGGTACCTTTAAAGCAACACTTACCACACTGTTACCCAAACCTTTTAAACACTAGCATTCTTAAACTGTCTACCAGATCTTCCAGTGTGGCATATTTATTTTGATATTTTGAAGGGGATGAAAAACTTGGGGTCCAAAAAGCAAATACTACTTAGACTTCAACTTTCTGCAGCAGCTCTTCTATCAGATATAGTACAAATCTGCAACACAATAATGCAGCCTGTAGTGGTTGCATCCTCAGTTTGATACTGGAGTATGTACAACTGAGATGGTGTCATGGTTTAATTCCTGCCCAGTACAAAGCAACCAAGTACCACACAGACACTCATCACTGCTGCTCTGCCTAGCGGGGAGGAGAATCAAAAAATAACGAAAAAACTTGTGGGTTGAGCTATTAACAGTTTAATAATGGAAACAAAATAAAATATTATTGTAATAGTAATGATTATAATACTAATTTTATTGAGAAGGAGAGAGAGAAAGGACTAAAACTGAAGATAAACAAGCGATACACAGGACAGTGCTCACCAGCCACTGACCAATACCTGTCCCATCACTGAGCAGTGTTTGATGCCCCCAGCCAACCCCATTTTATATGCTGAACATAATGTTTAATGGTCCAGAATATCCCTTTGGGCTGCTCAGATCAGCTGTCCCAGTTATGCACTCTCCTGGCTTCTTGTGCACCTGCTTGCAGGCAGAGCATGGGAAAATGGAAAGTCCTTGATTTAGAGTAAGCACTACTTAGCAACAACTAGATTGGTGTGGTATCAACATTATTCTCATACTGAATTCCAAACATAGGACTGTGCCAGCTGCAAAGAAGGAAATTAACTCTATCCCAGCTGAAAACGGGACAGACAGTGCCATCATGCAATGAGTCTTTGAATTCTACAGATTCTATTTTGTACAGAAGGTTAGATGATTGCAGTGGTATCTGATCTTCTTCCATCTTTAACTTAAATAGATTCAAAAATTTGCCATCCCAATGAAACTGCAAGGCCTTTTTGCTTGACGGACTGCATTTGCCTCAGCTCATCCCTTTATGAAGCTAAAGACCTGTGCTTAGGTAAACTTTCTAGAAGTTATTTAGACTTTATATCAAGACTCAACAGTTCGGAGAATGCTCTACTTCTGTTGTGTTTTAGGATGTCAGCTAATTGCATCTACAGCTATTATTATTACAATTTTTCAGTAGTTAAGGAATTATTTGGTACTCAGACTTTTCTCCTCGTAAGCATTCTTGTACAAAGGAATGAAATAATTTCCCAGCTTATTTCTTGATAAACCAAACTGAACAACTCCCGTCTTCTAAAGAGGGCAGAGTTAATCTGCACTGCTTTGCATTGGCCACAAACCCAGACTGAGTATCCAGGTAGTGACTGTGAGTCAGCTGACACATGGCACCTCATTACTCTGCAGTAACAGTTTTATTAGTGTGTGCAAGTCCTGTGTCTCTCACTGAAAGGCTGTTTTCTCAGCCCTTCCATCATTTTTATAGTTCTAACACCTCAATAAATTATTCTCCTGGTTCTCTACTTCTTCATTGTTATATTCAAGAGTATTATTAGACATTCTGGTCCCAATGTCATACTCAGGCTCATCAACCCCTACACTCTGGCCTTTAGGTATTTATGAGTGATACTTAATTTCAACACCCCCTTCTTTGAACCTGTGAATAAGTATTGAAGTGGAATGGCTTGATAATGAGACAGCTGTGAACAAAGCTTGCTTGTGCAGAATGGGGTACTACTATTTTGTCTCTAGGCAGGCCTTCCTTCCTTCCTTCCTTCCTTCCTTCCTTCCTTCCTTCCTTCCTTCCTTCCTTCCTTCCTTCCTTCCTTCCTTCCTTCCTTCCTTCCTTCCTTCCTTCCTTCCTTCCTTCCTTCCTTCCTTCCTTCCTTCCTTCCTTCCTTCCTTCCTTCCTTCCTTCCTTCCTTCCTTGCAATTAGTACTAGATAAAATGCCACTGCCTTCTTTGACCCAGTCACTCAGTTAGAGGTCTTCTACTAAAGAGAAATAAATAGCAAAAATATTTTCTAAAGATTCAAGCTCTGCACATTGCTGAAAAGCTTCTAATCTCCTGGATACACACAGACTACAGCTTCATTAATCAGAATACTTGATTTGTACAAACATTTCTTCCAACACTGACTTCAAAACAGCATTAATGGTTACATCAGTCAGTGTTGTTAAAAACATGTCAGGTCTTCAAAATAGTAAGATAGATTTAAAAATAACTGGTTTTCTTATCTTTCTGTTTATTTGTATGGTTGGTTTTGAGCCTTTAGAAATCTTACCTGTGTGTCAAAATCTTTATTTGCATCACTGCTAGTAAGTAAGAACTCAAACCGAGGACCAGGTGCTATAGAAACAGAACAATAAGGCAGCCTCTGGAGATCTCGGGATCTAAAATTAGCTAATGAAAGGCAATTGAGTGAATATAAGGAAATACTGGACCATTATTGGTCTGTATTACAGTCTATGATCTTCACATAGTACTGCCCACATATTTCTTTAGACATTTTAAGTAGGGTTTTCAAGAAGAATTATGCAATAGATTGGTGCGTTTAAGGAGGAATTATTGCAAGAATAAGGGTCAGCATGAGAGAAAGCACAAAAGATTTTGTGTCCTTGAAATTTAACATGTCAGAGTTGGAGGTAAACGTCATGGATCAGAGGCAAAGTTAATGTCTGTTTAATGAGAGGACATGCTAAAGGACTTGTGAGAATAGCAGGGAAAGAATATGATAATCTGGTTAGAATATGATGATCCCTCAAGCAGCTGCCTGGGATAGGACCCAAAATGTGTAAGGTTGGTTTTTTTTAACCTACAGCAGTCATGTCATTATTGCCCTTCACTGACCAGTTCCATGACAGATTGTTTCTATTTGCTCTATCTTTATTTGATATCAATGGTTTTTCACAGAATTTCTTTCACTGGTAGCTTCAGATAGTTTGAGGAAATATTTTTTCTTGGCCTTCTTTGTGTGTACTCAGTACTTACAAGGATTCTGAGGTGTATTTGTTAATTCTATTAAGGGTGTTTTGAGGGAACACAACAAGAAGATGGTTCATAGAAAATCTCATTAGCGTCATCACTTATCTTTGAACTTTAAAAATAAGCATGAAAATAATGTAGTCTGGCAGCTGCTAATTACTTGGTGACAATTTTCAGGCAGGTAGATGTTAAACTCAGGAAATTTCTGTAGTACATACAATCCGTAGCAGATAAGTAAAGCACTTTGTAGTACGCCTTATTAGTGGATTCTGTCATTTCATCCCAATTCTTACATTTTTTTCCATGAAGTATCAATCCCTGGTGTTGATTGTTCAGAGAAACACTTTCAAACCAGCTTCCACTTTTGAAAATTTGTTACCACAGTTTTGAAGAAGGGCTTCTCATAATTTCTAAATGTATTAACTCCCAAAAGAGCAGATACCTGGTTATTTTTATGTCTTTCCTATGACTTTGGAGGTTTAACTCATATTTTAATTATACCAATTACAACATGTAGCAGCTTTAGAATAGCAAGCGTTTCTGCTCTTTTAGAATTAATTTGAAAATAATTCCTATTTGAAAATATGTTTGGTCTCATAGGTCTATTTCCAGAGATTTATTTCTCCAAATAAGTGCAAATTCTGCAAATTAAAAAAGTTAGTTCAGAAAAATGTATTTTTTCAGGTCCTTTTGCATTTGGAAGTGCCTACTTAAAAATCTCTGTTTCAAGCCCATGTGGTTGTATGCTTTTCCCACTCTTACTATGTTATCATGTGCCTTTGCATTGCTGTCAGACTTTTGTGGAGAATTTAAAAGGATTTATTTTTCCTAGTATTAATAGTAACGACATCACCTGTAACGGAAATAGTAGTGTGCAGGCAAAAGCAAGAAGGAAAACATGGAGAAGAGTGTTGGCATTTTTTCTGTTTCCCTCGAAACTTCCAAAAGGTCCTGTTTACACCAGCGCTGGGGGAGCGTGCTACTCCAAGGGTGAAACTGGACAGGATTGAGTCTGTGACATCTTTCAGCATAATCAGAATTTTGCTTACTGAGATTTGGCAGAGCTGCACCATATGTTTTAATTTAAATTCAATGTTAATATCTTACGGTCCCATTATTTGTAAGGTATGCCCTGGATGAATGTGTGCACTGCTGTGTGTTATACAAGAACGTCTCAGGATTTCGGAATCCAGGCTCGCTTCAGTGGGTCAGGCTGGATGTGTGTGCGCTGCTCTTTCAGGATGCCCTTGAGTGCCGCCCTTCTCACGGAGCCTCGGGCCGGATTGCTTTGTGCGATCAAGCCGCAGGCCCCTGGGCCATCTCAGGAACACACATCAGATGGGGAGCCCTTGGGGATACTGACTGCTGAAGTTACCTTGCTACAGTCCCAGAAAGATTCTTCTAACATTCATCTGTAGAGCTCGTGTTTCCCCTGGCTGGGCTGCTCCCTCAACCTGTCTCATCATCCCTGACCACCACAACCATTCAGTCTCTGCAGCGGGCCATAAACCAGCCTGCTGACACAAGGGGAGGAGAGTAACATCTGCAGAGGGAAGCTCAGTCTTTCTAGTACCTAGGCAGCTGTAAATACCACTGCAGTCGCAATGTTCGGAGAACAGGCACATCCTGAAGGGTCACTTCTCAAGCCTCAGGTCATGCTGAACCACATCCTTCCTGTCGGCAGCTCAGCTGTGTCTAAAGACTGCACAATGGAGGTAGACTGCCCTCATACAGACGTGGCTTTTTGATCTTATTCTCATCCTACAGCTCCAGATCACCAATGAAAATAGGCAAGGTCAGCAGCCTGTGGGCCACTTTTGCGCTCACCAGACCATATTCAATACACTGCCTGTTGTGTCAGATCCCTGATGTATAACTTGAGATAAGGTGATTTCTTTTCTGAGAAATTAAAGTATTACAATTCAGTCCCAGAATTAGCAAAGTTTCAGGTGATGGCACTTACATGGAAGACAACTGGATGGTGTTTAGGAATGAGGAGACATTAGTTCCCATGGGCACAAAATGAAAAGACAAGAGGAGTATTCTCAGATTCAAGAATTTTTAGAAAGAAAACAAAAAGTGTATATTGTTGTCAAACACAAAGCACCTTTATTCCTCTCATAAATTTGCTCTAAAGGACAGATTCCTGAAACACGGCTCAGAAGACAGCAGTGCTCCATTGCTCCACTGGAATTTAGAAACTTGAAATTGGTGTGTCTTCAAAGAACTACTTAGAATACTGTAAAACCCTAAGAAATGAAATTCAGTAGACAAAGACTGTCTAAAAAAGAAAACTAAGACTGAAGTTCATCTAGCTTTAACATGGAAAACAAGCATAGAAATTCAAAGTTTCCCCATTGTAATGAGGCATGGCTCAAAACAAATTAGAATTTAAACAAAAGAGCATAACTCTATTTTGTTTCCCAGAGTCAGGCTTGCAATCAAGAGTGTAGCATATGAGATCAAGCACTTCATGAATGTCTGCTAAATAAAATATGATGACCTTTAAAGTGGAGAATACATTTAAAGAAGAAAATAAGTCTTCTAGCCTGGCATCTTCTATCTTTGTATGGTAAAGTCTTCACTTATTCAAATATATGAGGTCACCTACCTTGAATGGGAATATCTGGCAGTGATGAATTTTAAGCAACCTGCTGTAGAGGAACGTGTCCCTGCCCTTGTCAGGGGCATTGGAACTCGATGATCTTCAAGGTCTTCACCAGCCCAAACCTATTCTATGATTATATGAGCTAGGTGCCTTGGATACCTTTCAAGGGCTATCCTTTGCTACATTTTTTGCTTACCTGCATCTGATGATCCGGAATCCATGGAAAATGGTAGGAAATTAGTTTACTTGGTGGGACAACTTCTTGGTGGTACGGGACATGGCAGGTCCTAGGCAGTACAGAAAGGAACTCTCTTCAGAGTGGTGGTTCTGCTCTTGAGTTTTACCTCAACAAGATCATAGTCCAGAGGTGTTCTTAGCTACTGACACTTGTACTTAGCTATTTGGCATTCCAGGCTTACAAAAGGCCTGCATCCTCCTTGGAGGACTGCTCATAGCTGCTCTGAGTGGTAGGGAAAGGCCATACAGCGTCTGTACGGCGTGGACCAATCCCTGCCTAAGGCAGCTCAGGCAGAAGGATTCAGTGGAGAAGTTATGCCAAGAAGACATAGTTTGTATAGCATGGCACCATGACTGTGTGAATAGACTGGAATAGAGTGTTTCAGCTGGAAGTGACCCACAGTGACCATCGCTCCAACTGCCCGGCCGCCAGGGCTGACCAGCAGTTAAACATTGTTAAAGGTGGTGTCCAAACGCCTCTTAAACACTGACAGGCTCAGGGCATTGATTGTCTCTCAAGGAAGCCTGTGCCAATGTTTGACTACCCTCACAGTAAAGAAATTCTTCATGATATCTTGTCTGAACAGACAGCTTTGAACCATTTCCATATGTCCTGTCACTGCCTTCCAGGGAGAAGAGCTCAGCACCTCCCTCTCTCCCCAAGTCCATTCCTCAGGAAGTTTTAAAGAGCAATGGATTCACCCCTCAGCTGCCTTTGCTCCAAACTAGGCAAAGCCAGTGTCCTCAAGCCACTCTGTGCAGGACATGCCTTCCAGCCTTTTCACCAGCCTTGGTGCCTCACTTTGCTAATTATGGCTGCTTCAGTCACAATGACTCTGCACTTTGTAGGTTTGAATTTAGCATTTTGTGGGTTTTAAGCACATCATTTTATTTCCTGTGCTGTGATCTAAAAATGACTGTGCAATCTGCTCTCATTGCACTTATCATAGCACCACAGTCTTAACTTTGCTCGCATCTTACCTGTGTATGCACGACTTATTACTGAGTCATTACCCTCCAATAGTAGTAGCTATCCATTTTAAAATGCAGTCCTTAGTATGGAATTGCTGCCAGACACTTTCAGAATTCAAGAAGGGGTCTAGCAGTATTCCTGCAGTTGCAGGACAATAGATGTAGGGATTATCCTTGGATAATGCGGGCCAGGGTTAAGTTAGACCTAACATGACAATGGAGTTTCTTAGAGTACAATCATAATGTTTTGAAGCACATAATAAAAGTGTGTGGGAAATGGTGAACAGGTGGAAAAGCAAAGCATGTGGATTTAAATAATCTCTGAGGCTGTTTCAAGAACAGCACAGGCACTTAGACAGTAGAAAGATGTGCATGTCAGAAATGAATAGATTAGCTAGCACCTGAAGGCTTGTACACTTCAGAGAGAAAACAGAATGAACTAAACCTAAATCAATACAGCAAGATGTGTATTAAATTTTCAGTCTTCCTTATTACTTATTAAACTCAGTTTAAGGAAACAAAATAATTTCATTAAACAGGGAGAATTGGGATAGCTAACTAACTAACTTTAACTCTTTGAAGACAACTTTTAGAATGGTAATAATAAATCCACCACAGGCAAGACATTCTGGCTTTGAACTTTATCAGTGTAATCATTATTTTGCCACTAAAAAGAAGACTAAAAAAAAAATGTTTATTTATGAGGCATTTATTGTGGATGGAGAATTAAATCATAAGCATGAATTGTATATAAAATATTTGCAATAAATGGAAATAACACAAAAAACCCTGAGAAAATGCAGATTTGTCTGAAGCACTGTATTATAAACACTGTTAATGTTTGCTAAGTAACAGACGATCTGAATGAGGCTCACAAGGTCTTCAATATGTACAAAAACCCAGAGTGTTGTAACAAAGACCCCCTTTCATTGGTGTTATCAGCAGCTGATCCCTACTGAGCTTTGTGGGATTAGTGGCAGACAGTGACGAACTTCAGTAGAAATGTACAGACTTTCGGATGCCACAAAGCTCAGTCCTTTTACATCAGCTTTATTTGTGTTTGAACTGAGTTACACTCACTCTCTTATCTGACAGTCTTTCTTTTGGTATCACTATCTAATATCTAAAAGATAGTGAGAAGTAGTAATGAGCACACAGTTCTCAGTGGCTAAAAGAATGTGTCATCAGTAACCAAAGGAAAAAGAGAAAACAATCCACTGTTGAAGTCCAGATAGGATGAAAAATGTACATAATCATGATGTGCATTAAAATAACAACAACAAAAATATAACTACCTCAAAAATTCATTTAAATAGGCCATCCAGAAAATACTAATACTTAGAATGCAAGGAGATGTAATAAATACCCCATGCTGCAAGTAATTAACTTTTCATGCCTCAGCACAAAAGGCTCTGAGCATATTATCAATGGAGTGAAACAAATCACATGCCAGCATGTTGCTTGGTGTGTAGGAGATGATTAAAATAATTTTTTAAATCCTTCTTTCATGCTAACATAAACATTTACAATATTGTATGAAGGAAATAAAAAAATAAACACCAATAACTGACTTGCCGTTAAGAATTCAAATGCAGTAGTGCTTGGATGCAGCACAGTTGCTTACTGTAATGCGTGTCAGGAGCCTTAAGGCAGCCCCTTAATTCCTCTGCATTAGCATCCCAAGTAGTAGCTCATGAAGGAAATCTGGCTCCACAGAACTAGACTGTCCATATGGGTCAAAGTAAGCTGAGATGAGGATTTGCTTCACAATTGCTGTGTGCATGAATGGCGAGTAATGAAAAGTGTCTTCACTGGGTTGAGAGCTGATGCAATCCGCTCCCTCCTGTGGTTTCTGAATGCCTCTGAAAGGAGGCTGCTCTGGTGTAAACTGCAAGCAACCTAATTTGATATTTATGGTTTTACAATCTAATTTTGTCCTGTAGGAGAATAATAGATTCTGCAAAAATTTATAAAGAATTCCAGTATATACTTCAAAGCACATATTTGAACGCAGCTCAGACTTTGTCTGATGCATTTTTAAGTGTTACGAAACTTGTTGAGTAAATGCTACATTGTTTCATCTCTAACCAGGGAAAAGAATCAGTGCAGTAATTGCAAAGCAATTTATGAGAGTCAATCTAGATGTTTAACATAGCATTCCAAGGAAATCACATGATTTCCATTCACATATTTTCATTATCTTTACACTTACAGACAACACAGCACTCTGTTTCCAAAGCTATTGTCTCGTGATAATGCTTATAAGAGAGCCATTACAGTGCACAGTTGGTTTTGGCTAAAGGTAGAGATTTGGTTTATGATACTTATCTTTTGGGGAGAAAAAAAAAAAAAAAAAAAAAGAGGAAGTTCTCTAATGCAGGATGTTGGATTATTTGCCCTGAATGATCTGTGGTCCTTATGGCTTGAGTTGCTCTGTTTTTACTTTTCCACATGTACAACTGCAAAATCAGAACAGTGCAGGTGCACTCTTCCAATGAAAATTCTTAGTTTCCTGCACTTAAACAAAAAAACAGTGTATATATTGGCAGCTCCTTTTAAAAAAATTAAGATGTAGGAAAAGGATAACCATAGCTCTAAGCAGTTTTTCAGGTTCTATAAATGTACTTCTAAAAAAACGGAAAATAAAAACAAAAAAATGGAAAATAAAACTAAAAATTGGAAAATAAAAATACGTAGCCCATCTTTTCAAACCAGTTATGGAAGCCTAGAAAGTGGAGTTAATTTTCACATACATATATAATGAAATATAAAGTGCTTGTATGTTAAATATGTATCATACCGATGGAGTCTTTATAAATGTGTAAGAGAGATTTATTATTTATATTGCTCCAGGACTGTACTTGGTTCTTTTCAGTAAAAAGCAGGAGGATGTGTCTCCTTCCTGAAAGAATATAAAACTCCTCTTAAGCAAATATATTGGATTCTGTACGTTTAAATTTGAAACAAGGTATTTTATGGGACGGTGTGCAAAATGAAATGTAGCCATAATTGTTAAGGTTTGTGACATACTGTGTATGGCTCAAGCTGTTATATCTATTCCTATATGCATTCAATTAAAGAACCCATCTTCAATGATGTATTCTAGCACACTCCTGGGAACAAATCCAATGTCTTTAGCTGTCTGTTTTACATGAAACCAATTATTGTAATATCTCTAATGTCTAAGTGGTATTGTCCTGAGTGCTATTTTCAGCATGGTCCAAAGTATTTATTTCAATGAGATTATCTATCTACTCTTCAAATTTATTATGCTTTCAAGAATATCCATGGAGTCACATTAGCATTTTTTGTATTCCACAGCCAAATGTTCAAGCAAAATGTAATATGAGATAAATAATCAGCTGACTAAGTTTAGTGCTCTCCACTTCTGTTTACATAAAATGACCTCTTACTGGTGCTTGACCTCTCTCTATTCTCATTTGGAGTTCCCTGTGACAGCCTATGTCCATTATGTGTTTTAATGCTCTGTTTTTCCCTGGTTCTGTGTGATGCTAGCTCAGCTCCGCTATAGAATTAAAGCAGTGTTATAGGAGTTTGCAGAAGAAAAGTTCTGTCTCTAGCTGCCACAAATTATCATTGTTTTACAGCAACAATAAAATGTACCCACAGGCACTGAGGGCTCAGTTGGGCCACTATTTGACCACATATCTGAGCTAGTGCAGTTCTCCTTTGTGCAAGTCTGCCTTTCCAGAAGTACAAGGGGGATAATTATCTAGTCCAAAAGATTGTTTAGGCTTTGTGCATTAACATAATGCCTGTTTGTTGCAAAACAGTGTGTTGTTTTCATACACTATTGTTAGCAGGTTCTGACTTTCTATTTGCATGACAAGTGCTGGGGTTTGTGGAAAATTGCAAACAACTGTGAGGCAGCTACACATCATGATGACTTTCTGTTGCCATTGTCATGGTTTGTTACTGGTAGCTCACTTTGACTTGCTGGCATTGTGTAACACGTGCTCTATGAGCTCTTCAGTGACCTCTCATAGCAGTCCTGCACTGACCTCATTTTATAACAAAGTTTTCATATATGCCAAGATTTTAGAAAACTTAGCAACAGAACAAATGGAAAACTTAGATTTGGTGATGCTTTGGACTCCCTTTGTTAAAGGAAAATAGCAAGAATGTAATGGAGTGGCAAAAGCCAGTACTCGCATCTGAAGCACAGGAATGGGAGGTATGCAATGATTCAGTGGCAAGGTGCACTGCGGTGACCTGTTTTTCATTTGAGTGAATTTACTGTATGTCTCATGAGGAACTTGTCAACAAAGCTTTAAAAAAAGACCACATTTTAGGGTCTGTCTTGTTAAGGAGGTCCCAGGGTGATTTAAAGCTTTTCAGATGAGACAAGTACATACAGCAAAGTGTGTTGTTTTAAAGGAGGAACATGAACTTGCTGGTATGACTGCGGGGAGGCACCAGTAAAACTGCAGTGATGGAGGGATGCCTGCATGAGTAGCATAGTAAAGGTACCAGAGTAGGACTAAATATCTGTCTGCAAGCTCGTCTTGTAAGCTGCTCTTACAAGATGAAGCTAGCCAAGACATTGCATGCCACAGTTATTCTAGAATAAAATCTCTCAATGCACTTTTATTTTCAGTCTGAGAAAAGGAAAGAAGAATTCTGCTCAGTAAATACTAAAAAAAAATCTTCTGTCTTTTGAATGGGCAGGACACATTAATTTTTTAGATCTCAAAAATCCTGCAATGTCTCTCCTTTCTGAGGAGTTTTCTGTTGGAAAAGCATGCAGTTAGCCTTTCTTCCACTAGCACTGGATGTCTATTGAGTCTGCAAACTGGAAATCAGCCTGAAGCTGAATCAGGTTTACGGACTCAGTATCAGTGGGAAATACACTTCTGTTGGCTTCCTCTGTCATATGCTTATCAAAACTGTAAATACATCGAGTGTATTTTGATATGCAACATGTAATAGAAACAATAAATCCTTTGACTTTCACTTCACGCAGGATTGTGTACAAACATAGCCAAAGTGTACATGTGTTTGCTTTCATTTTCCTAATTTCCGTGAGATAAATTCTTAAGCACCAGTCCGCACTAACAACTTATTGAATTAAGCTTCCTCAGGCTGGGGGTGATGGTGATTTTCAGCTAAAAGTATAGGAAACATGCATTGGAACAAATATTATACAATGGCAGTTTTTAACAGAAAGGAAATTATTATTTATTGAATATTGCTGGAGGGGCTAAAATAGCATAAATAAACAGAAGAGAAGACAAAGGCCAAGGGAAGTACAGTCTGCAAAGCTAATTTAAGCATATTTAAAATCTCTGCAGAATTCAGATGAAAAATAAAAGGATTGCTTTATGATATCCTTCTCCACTTGACCCAAATTCCTCTATTGCAGAAAAAAAATCAGGATTAATCAGGACATTCATCAAGAGTGAGTATATTGTTATGTATAGGATTCCTCCTTTAGGATTAAGGAGTTGCTAAACACTTTCATGGAAAAAAAGCATCTGAAGCACCAGCTGGCTTCATTCAAAAGAAAGCACATATATATACAGAGGAATTTGTTGGGTATTGCTTTGTTCTTTTTGGTTTGTCTTTACAAAAGGAGGCAGAAATATCACTTAGATAAATAAATAAATATGGGATGGGGCACACCCACAGAAGTCTGGTACTGGTGATCTGAGAAAAAGCTGAGAAAGAAGATGGGATTTTTAATCAGGTTTTGAATGGGAAAGATTTGAGCCCAAATCAGCTCCCCCTTCTCCGTGGCACAACCCCCCTAGAACCCAGGAAACTGGTTAACCTTTTCAATCACAAGGCAATAAGAGTGTGTGTTTGGAAGCAGAGGATAGGAAATACTAATAGTATCCAGAATAAACCTGCAGTGAATCAGGACGTCTGTTCTTTCAGGATTCATTTTACCACCAGAAAATCTGGACTCGGATGATCACAACCTCAGTTGTCATTGAGCACTGGAGTGTAAGCAATAGCAAAGCACTAAATGACATTTCAGCCTGTCCTTTGGGATGCAACAGGCACTGCTTCCAGGCTTCCTCTCCTTGTAGCGCTGCATGAGCACACCCAGGCTGCTGAAATGACACAAACAGTAAGAGTCAGGTACACAAACGCACCAAAAAAAGGACAAGCTGGCTGCAAAGGACAATAAAAAGTGGAAAAGCTCAGCAAAATTACTATTTTCTTAGAGGAATTTAACTGAGGAGTAAAAACTGTTGAAGGAGCTCCTGTGCTGATCCTCGGTTTCACTGTTACCATTACTTTCAAATCAGATCATGCAGGTAGTTCAGTAAAATGAGTTTGGTTGACAAAATAATTTCTGTAACCATTCTGACACTATCTTAAAAGACAGGAGGTGATTCCAGAAGCATTTTCCCAGAGTGTATTTGTTAGTGCAACACACCAAAGGACTCAAGGAGAACTGGATAAAGAACTTAATGTTATTTAGCAAT
Organism: Callaeas wilsoni; assembly: GCA_013398955.1. Classification (NCBI taxonomy): domain Eukaryota; kingdom Metazoa; phylum Chordata; class Aves; order Passeriformes; family Callaeidae; genus Callaeas; species Callaeas wilsoni. Next base: position 109,954 of record VWPU01010413.1, read on the forward strand.
CCTAAATCCACAGAATAGTGCTTAAATATGTGGCAACATATAACATATATAGAAGTACAGTTTATAAAATCCTTCTGATTTTGGTAAATACGAGTAATTGTTTTTTGAGTTAAATTAATTCAAGCAAATTGTAATAAAGGGAATTAAAAGAGCAATTGAATAATAACTTGAAGACTGAAGAGGAATGGTGTTGGGAGTATGGATTGCGGAGTTATCTGGGCCTCTGATTTCTGAGCAGATTCCTTTCAGTGTGCTAAGAGGGGACTCTGATCACAGCAATATTCTTAACCAAATCCCTGTAATCCTCTTCCATATCTAATGAATCTCTTTACTGCTTTGTCTGCTTTAGGATGCAAATGCAATGATGTGTATTAATTATAAAATCATAAAAATTTAGAGGTCAAGTCATCAATTCATCCCAAGATTGTATCACCAGCTTCCTCACAGGCTTTGTCTGACCATATCCTAATGACTTAGTGAGAGTAATTGCTAAAAACAGTGTAATTCCACTGCTCTGCTCCTCTCCATATAAAAGTTCTGAAGACTAATATGACGCGTCCCTTTGTTTTTCTACCGCAGGATAAATAGCCCTTATTCTTCAAATCCTTCCTTGTGTTTCTAGACCTGCAGCTGCTTTTATTGCTCCCTTATGGTTTCTGTCCAGGTGATCATATCTTCTGTGCTTTTGTTGAAGAGAGAGCAGGTGATGGAGTGGTAGTGCCAGTGCCAGTGGCCGAGGGATCTCTGCGCTTTCTGCTGCGTTCTGCTCTCCTGCATCTTCCTTCGCCGCCACACCATGGCATTTGTGCCCTACGTGTGGCAGTTCTTGTGTTTCCCCAGGACAGCAAGATTCCTTCTAGCACTGAAAAATCCTTCTGATTGAGGAACAGTGGATTGTAAGAGTCACTAGGTGGAATGGACCCAGCAGGACACATGATGGGATTCCAGCCTTTCCTGTTCTCCACAGTCCCTCCGTCTTTCGGAATGGCTATTATCTTTGCGTAGCTCAGCCCTTGTTACATTTTAACAAATTCTGTTACACTTTACCAGCTCTGGGTTGTCTTTGCACTTTTGCCAAGCAGAAAAGTTGCAAGAGTAATTTGCAGGATAATTAATACAGTTTTGGGAATAATCAATGAACCGGCAGCCTGGGAGATCTAGGCCTTGCCAGCCCTATGCCGGGTGTGGAAGAGGCTGGGGGGTCCAGGATGGGTGCAGGAATAACACCTTAAAAAAGTCTGGGAGCAAGATTTGCAGAACACAGTTGTTTACTGCTTTCACCCCAGCACATGCATAATTGCACAGCACAGCAAGCAGTGGTCAGGGATTGTGCCCAGCACAGTCGGTCAGGGCATTCTCCACAATTTGCCCCTCCCATTTGTCCCGGGTGAGTGAACAAGCTGTGGCAGGCACAGGTGGTGACCGGGTCTCCATTTGGGCTTCTTGCTCTCTGTCTAGTGCCATCTGCTCCTCTTTGCTCCTGTAAATGCTGTGCAGCAGATAGCAGGGAAGCAGAATCCTTTTCAAGTTAGTCTGAGATCTGACTTTCTGTCCTCTAAAGGGTTTTCCTCTGGCCTTCAGGTGATCAAGCACATTTTCTACAGCCACCTATGGATGCTCATCTCATAGCTACGAGACATCTCTTTTCTCATGGGATGATTTCAGAGGGGGAGTCCCTTTATTCACATGTCTACAGCGACTTCTGAAAGTCTTAGTTGAGTCCTCTCTGTTTGCAGTGCTATGCTACCTGGAGCTGATCACGTCCAAGCTGCCGAGTTCCTGCTGCCCCACTCATTCCTAGACACGTGTTCCCATCCCTCACATTGCACAAGCTCATAGAACTATGTGGTGAGCTGACTCTGAGAGCTGCCCTGACAAAAAAATAATCCCTTTCTTGGCAGAGCCAGCGGTCAGCCCCCTGAACTGTCTCAGCATGTGGTTGAATTAGGAGCAGTGGTAGCAAAAATAAAAGGATGGGAATGTAGCTGGGAAGTCCTGCAGATGGCAGAACTACAGCCACCCAGATTTAGTACCACTGACAGCCATACAATTGCACTGTCCCTTTATGATGTGTGTGATGAGCTTTGAACGGGTCCATTCCCCTTCACACAGCTCTCTGACCACTTCCAGGTAGATAGCCAGCCTGCTGCTGCTGCTTAAGGCAGAGGTGAACATGGCATGTTGCTCATGTGGTAATACATTGCAAATGATGATGATAAACATTAGAGCTGCTACTAAGTGAGGTGGTAAAGGCGGGTGATTGAGCAATGCACAGATCTCACATGACTGTGGAAACATGGCCTAAGTATATAAGTTTCTATCACTTGCTCTGTATTCCCTCTTATGTCTTCTGAATTGTCTTCCTACAAGTCGACACCATTTTGAATTCTGATCCTGTCAGCCAGTATCTTTTCAGTCTTCTGCAGTTTCATGTTGTCTGTAAATTTAATAGAAATGTTGCCTAGTCCATCATCCAGATTACAAATGAAACTTTGAATGAAACTGGACTTGGGCCAGATTTCTGTAGCCCCAAACTTGATAGAAAAAGGCTGCTTCATCCATCCCTCAATTTAAATGGTGGGTCCATTAATAACTACTCTTAGCATACTGGTGTCCAATTAGATTTCGTATCTAACTTTCCGTTACATTCAACTAAATGTCTTTTGAAATTCATCCCTCCCACCTTCACTGTATTTAATGGATTCTCATATACCAAGATAATGAGCATTTTCAGGGACAGTTTATTTGACCTCTAAAGGCAGCTTATTTCAACACTTAAGGCCACCTGAATACATAGTAGCTAATCTTCCCACAATGGTGGGAAATTAATATGGTGATTTCACAACAGAGTGACAATAAATAAATTACCTGTCACTGGACTGCAATTTCTGTGAGCATTTGCTGAGTCTGGAAGTCAGCATCTTCCTCATCCCTTTCTTTCATGCCTGTGAATGAAAAGATCTGCTGACTTTTTTTCACAGAAAAGCAAAAGAAGCAGATCCTCATTAGTGGTGACTGTTCTCCATAGTTTTGCAGCCTGCAAGGCTGTTTATGCTTTTCTTTGTGGAAGTGGGGCGTGTATGTGGCATCCTCATGGCAGGAGAGTACACACATTGTTTAAAACAGTAGGTCCTTGCACATTTTGATTACCAGTCGAGGTTGCAAACCCAGCTGCTCCCACAATAAGCCTTTATATCTTAATGCCATGATATAGCATCTTCAGTGTTGTTCTTTGAAATATTCTGTTGTTCTTTTATCTCACTGTTTTATAGTTCCCCCTACTTTCTTCAGGTAATTGACACTAAAGAGAAGAAGCTGGCAGGTAATCCCTGCCTCACATGTACTCTCTGTTTAGACATTACTTTCACTGGTAAACTGAAAGCCAAGGAAAAAGGTGCATGGCAGTGGAACTATGTCAATTAATGTCAATTAATAACAGCTAAAGGAAGAGAAAAGGCCACTCAGTATTTCCTTCCACAGTATTCTGAGGAAAGCTTAACTGCAGGCTTGAGACAAATTTAATTCCATACATAAACCAGTTGCCATCTCTGCTTTTGCCCAGTGGCCAGTGCTTGCATCTTGGCTGCAGCAGGTTGTGTCTTGAAGTGTGCACATTATGCTGCCAACCTTGAAGGCACAAAATCTCCTGTACACATAAGCAGACAAGCATCTAACTGAGTATAAAATACTTCATTTAGGTTTGCTGTCATTGGACAGCATTTATATGGTGATTCAGCTTCACTGTGGTGATGGTATTAAGCTCAGAGAAATTATTTTCTCTCTTCTTATACAAGAGAAATTGTAGAAATCACCAGATTTTTTCCCTTTCTAACTGAATTATTTTGTTGGTGGCGATAAAGAAGTCTCTGTAGTAAGATGGACAGAATTATGTCACAGCAACATGCAGTCAGTCTCTGAGTCTGCCAGATATTTCAGTTTTGACCTTTACTGTCCAGAGTACTGGAGTTAATTATGACTGGACAGTACTCACCAGTTTTAGTCTTCACAGAAATCTCATAGCCAAACTGCTTGCTAATGATAACGTAGTGTCTGTTGAAAATTCTATGTTTTCCGAAGACTGTGTGGCAGCATTGTAACAGACCATGATAATGACCTTCAAATTGTGTTACACTTAGATGTCACATCTGGTAATCCCTTAGCACACTGATACTCTGTCAGTATGGTACAGGGGAGAGGAACCCCCTTTGCCCTGCACCTTGCTAGGTAATACATGTTGCAATAAAATCAAGGTAAATATGATACAACTCTGATATTTACTATTTTGTAGTCAATTTCCGGGATATAAATTAGTACCTCACCAGGAAGAGGTGAAAAACATCTTCAGGCGGAAAGGCTTTAAGTCTTGATCTTCCCCTGTGGCAGAAAATCCACAGGGAGTGATACTGCATGTCTAATTGTGATTTAGAATTTTGGAAACTGCCAGAGAAAGATCTGTTCTCTGTTTAGATATTACTTACTTGATACTACCCCACTATTTGTAAGTAGTAGGAAAAAATAACAGGAAAGCCCCAATTACCACCAGAAGACCATTGTCCTGAAACAGAGAAATTTAATCTGACAGCTCCAAATAGGAACAGCTTTCTCAGAAAAACGTTCAAGGTCTCTTTAAGGGGATGTCTTCTGGAGAAGCATTAGGTTATTGTCCCCTGCAAGCAAGAAAAAATCACAGTCACAGTAAGGGCTGTGTGGGAGGTCCTTTACAATATGCCTTGATTATAGGAAGACGAGTATATGTTTAATTCTGATTTTATTGCCTGAAAGAAGAAATAAAATGCTTATGAGAAATTTATTCCTAAATTAAGTGAAATCCACCACAGTCTAATAGTTTTAATGCCAAGGTATCTGCCCACGGTCTAATGAGAGAGGCATTTTATTAAGCAAACAACATCTGACATTACTATTGCAGTGTCAGCCTACTCTTGATTAAATGAAGCAGCCAATAGGATGCAATTTAAGAGTTTTCTGAACTGCTTATTTCACAGCTACAGAGATATTTCTGCTTAAGGCAGAGGAAGCAGGAATATCAGTAACTGCTGTTGTAGGTTACCACCCTCCAGACTTTCTATGAATAAGATCTAAGATTTCAAGCTTTAAGCACTCATTAATTTTTTTAGCTCCCAGTAACTACAGTATCCATTTATTAAAAACCCTTTGAAGATTCTCAGCAAGTTTCTTCATGAAATCCAGCTAGTTAATTCTGATAAAATTAACTAATATCGGGGGGGTTTGCCTTGAGGATTTACACTTCTTTGTCAGTTCATTTAAAAATCTGTTTGACCCAAAGCAACAGAATACAGCAATGATGTATCCCAGATGACAAGATGAAGTGTAGAGAAGGAATCCTTATAAGGGAGGTGTGGTTAATTTTCAGAGTCGTGGTTCCTCTCCACAACCAACACTTATTCTGTTTGCTTAAACATTGAAGACCTTGGTTTGCTGTTTGTTTTTCTTTTTTTTTAAATACCTTTTTCCCCTAGATTTCAGCCTTTAAGACAAATCTACGAATTACATCCAGGTAGCAAGCATATTTCAGCTCTAAGTTTCCAAGGCTTTATTATGAACAGTGATCTGCAGAAATGTTGTTTTAATACCACTTCCTCATAGAAATTCTGAATATTCATGTCATATATTTATTGTCAATAAATATTTGCAACATCTTGCAAAAAGATTTAGTCATTTGCCCACAGCCTAAATTTAATGTGGCTCAAGATGTAAATATCACTGGTTTAAGCTGTTGCAGTATATCAGAGAATGTGGATGCTGAAATGCTGTTAGCAGGGAAATTTTCTCTTCTTGCATTCATTCTGTGAGAACTTTACATATGCAGTGTAAGCTATGTAAACAATAAATAGGGTTTTTGTATATAGCATTCATATCTGGTATCTTCTGACCTTGTGTACCTAATATTAGGAAAAAACATTTCTAAGTGGGTGTCTGAGATTTTGACCAATCACCCTAGGAGAAGTGTGAGCACTGTTCAATTGCTTTATGGAACCAGAATATATAAATGGTATTGTAAGTTTAGTAAATAATTCATTCCTCGCTCTGACTCCTGCCTCACTGCATCTCTGAACCCCTGCTTGGAAGCCCACAAGAGAAAGCCACTACTTTTCCAGCATTTGTTTTTATATTGTTTCCTACAGAGATGGAAGACACTAATTTCTCTCCCCAAGCACAGGAATAACAGATGGTGTCAGTCAGGTAGAACTGCCAGGGTGTGTATGAACAGACAGTCAAGAGACGAGAAGATTTACTTTGGAAACATAGAAGAGAACAACAGCCAAAATGTCTCTTTTCATAACTGCTTGGGCAAGGATTTTCTCCTGCCTTCTTCATCTTCTCCTAAGCCCAGGATAGTGGTTGGGAGTTATTTCAAATGTATTCATATCCATCTTTAAATTTGAAAAGGGAGTTTGGAACAAGGACCAGGCTGAATGTCTTGCAGGAGGGGCTTGAATTCCAAAAACTTGAGCAAAATGGGCTCTCACAAAATATGTAAAATTGCTTTTCCATTTAAAGTCTTGTGATGGATGAGTAGTCAGAAAAGCAGACATAACACCGTTTAGTCTCTAAAATCTAAGAATCTGTTCAAGTGCTGGCTTCCAAAACCACTTTTCTGTGCTGCAGTAGAAACTTACTCTGATTGTAGAGTCTTGGTAGTTTTGTGTGGTATTTGTAGTCTACCAGAGATGTTCCTGTAGGGGGTTTGGGTCAGTGAGAAGCTGCTCATGAAAGCAGTCACCGTTTTCCATGACATGTGGACTATGTTAAGAAGTAGTGGCTCAGGTGCTGAGGAAGAAAAATTCTGGAAAACTTTAAAAAGGTGGAATATTTGACTGGACTTGAGGCAGCATCCTACAGCACTTGGGGGTTTCTCACATTTAGGTTCCCTTCTTCAGAGAGTTCCTGACAGAAGTTTCATGAAAAACCATCTGTTTTCCAAGGCATTGGTTCATAGAAAAGCATAAAAAATTGGAACATGCAAATCATTTGCATAGTTTTTCCCACGACAAAAGATTTGGTGAATCTCCATTCACAGAGCACATTGTGTGAGAGCATGAGTCGGCTAAAGCAAGTCTGGCAAGGCCCTTTCAGCTTTTGGTCATAGCTCTGCCCATTTCATATCTCCATGATCCATTCTTGATTGGCTAAAAGGGTGTGATTCCCGTCAAGGAAACTCAGCCTGGGACATGTCTATTTGTGCAGGTGTAGAGCACAAGGTGCCTGATCAGACCCCAGCCTGGTGGCTGCATGGTGATGGCATTTGAAACAGATTGCTTTGTTTCAATACCCTCTCTCTAAAATGGCATCATGTCAGGTTAAAAAGAATATTTGTAAGTGGAAAAATTATTAAAAAAAAAAAAATCAAGTGAATAGTGGTTTTTTTCTGCCTCTTTGAAAGGTTAATGTGTTAAGGAAAGAAGCATTTCATGTCTATGTAAAATGCCTGTTTATAATTCTTATATTTATAATTATAATTACAATATTTGAGAATGTCTCATTTTTACAAGCACTTGCAGTGACAGGACAAGGGGGAATGGACTCAAAGTAAAAGAAAGTAGGTTTAGATTAGATATTAGAAGGAAGTTCTTGATTGTGATGGTGGCAAGGCACTGGAACAGGTTGCCCAGGGAGGTTGTAGATGCCCCATCCCTGGAAGTGTTCGAGGCCAGGCTGGAGGGTGCTTGGAGCAAGCTGATCTAGTGGGCGGTGTCCCTGCCCATAGCAAGGGGTTGGAACTACATGGTCTTTAGAGTCACTTCCAACCCAAGCCATTCTATGATTCTATGATCCTGTGATTTTAGAAATGTCCTGATTTAGGCAAAATATTAAAAAGGTCTCAGTGATTTTGTTTCTGACATTTGTTTCTAATTATTTACGACATTTTCTGCACCTACATATGGGCAAAGCTTCTTTATTTTCAAGCAATTTTGTCAGATCTTTGAGGAAATTGCAACATGAGAGAGGTGAGCATAAATTCCAAGTGGTCTGGAGCCTGTGACAGCAGCGCATGGGACAGGCTGGCCCTGAACTGCAGGACAGCTGGGTCTCTGTCCATCTGCACCACCGTGCTCTGACACTCGAGATCATGGGACATCAGGAGTCTGCTGGTTATGGCTCCCCATGAGCCTCCCCACAGCTGTGGTCCTCTTCACACAGCTACTGGGCCTGAAATTCCTGCCTCCTCCTAAAGTCCCTCTTCCCCTGAAAAAGAAAATGCACTTAGTCCCCATTTCACAGCCTGGGTAACTGCCAGGATGATGGGAAGAGATGGAACTTCGGGCAGAAATTCAGGTAATGAGTGGTCTTCGTGGCAGATTCATCAGAGGAGTTTGTCAAACACTGTTTGCTGCAGGGATTCTGGAGGGATTTAGACTGAGATTAACCAAGACTGCTGCCTGGAGCCCGGCTCTGTGCTGGGCTGGCTGCTGTTCTTGCTGGTTGCTGCAGGAAGGATGTAGCTCTTTCCACACCACTGCTCCAAAGCCCCTTGCAGCTGTTCCTGGAGACCATAGTATCCTGTTTGTTACTACAATAAATTATATCCTAAAGTACACAGGCACATGTACTTTTCAAGTAAATGTGAGAAAGACAGGCCTTTGTGAGCAGGAACTTTTCTTCCATTGACAGCCGTCCCTGACCTTGGAGGTTTAATCTGTTCCAGTTTACCCAGAAAATTTATGCAAATTCTTGACCCAATAAAAAAATCAAACCACCAAACCAAACCAAACCAAACCAAAACTCCACCTGTCCAAAACTCCTGAGGGAAGCGAGCTTCCAAAATTCCACTTCCAAAAATCACCTAATGCTTTGGCACTAAGCAATGATGTGTGGGAAGCAGGAGCTGAGGATCTTTTGGGAAGTTGCACACATACCTTGTCTCCGCTTCCATTGCTGCCTGAGGACTCTGGCACTCATGGAGCCACCACAAACCCTGAAAAACCCTGATACCTGAGGGTTTACGTAAAAATCCTGGTGTCTTAGGAATACAAAGACAGCTTTTTGTAGACCTTACCCTTTATTGGCACGAGGATTTATAGCTCTGTCAGTAGCATTAGTCACAATATTTTGGAATTTTTTTCTGTAGCTGATAAGAGTTCTGCTTTCAGATCTGAAGTGCAGCTGAAAACCACACTAATGCAAAGAATGGTTTTAGTAATGGGTGGGAAAACCAGGGATTACCCAGGCTACTGGAAAAACTTACTCCATCCTGCAGTCAAATTCCTCATGATGTCAAAGGGGAAAGCAGAGGCTTTCAGTGATTATAAATTAGTCTGGCAACAATAACTTTAATTATGGTACACAAGTTCTCAGTTCACTTCATCTTTCTTTCCAAAAGTTGGCTTAGATTTCTTCTGACAGACACATATCAAAGATCTTAAAAACAACTCAGTGTCCCATTTCCTGCGTGGGGCCTTAATCTTGTAAAAAATATTCATTGCACTCAAAGGTTATTTCTGTCTTGTTTTGATGCTACAGATTTAAAGAATGAGATCATTTCTGTGAATGTCCAGCTGTTTAGAATCTGCATGTCTATTTTAGAAGCACAAGAGGAAAACACAGTGTCTTTGCCAGGAAAACAATCAGGTAATAAGACTGCATTCTGTTTAATTGGGAAAAAAGAATTGGACATAATGTGGTGTGTGGATGAATCAGTACTGACAAAAATTCCCAGGACCCAAAAATTGTTTCATCTTGAAGTGACTGCCATTCTGTGTGTTGATTTACTTTTTACCTCTTGTACTACATTTTTCTATCTTCATGCATAAAATATTCCTGATATGCCACATTTCCATGCTGAGCTAATTTTATCTTTTATCATAAGACTTAGGACCATTGTTTATCTCCATCATGCCCAGTTCTGGAAGTGAGGAGGAATCTTGGATATCACTTTAGTTGAAGGTTAGTTTCTGATCACAATTGCTACAGCAAAAGATTAAAAGCATAATGAACATCCGCCTAGATTTTCCACAATACTTCTGTGCTACTCATCAACTGATGAGTTTTTTTAAAGCTGAGGACAAGCAGAAGAGTTTATGCATTTTAGATCCTCACAGAATTTAAAAAAAAAACCAGCAGAAGTTAAGTAGAAGTTGCAACATGGAGCAAGACGATTATTCCAAATTTTACACCATGGGAAGGTGAAGGAGAAATGCTGTGGGGTTTGCTCAGTGGTTGATATACAGTCACTGCCTTGCTGTTGTGGGACATTTTGAATGGAATACAACATGGTCACTATATTATCAGAGAAATTATATTTTTCCTCCCTTTACTAGTCCTTTAGATTATTTCTTATTTAACCTTGTTTCTGGGATTTGAAATTAAAGAACTATCATAAGAGTTTGAGATACAAGAATTTTAGTAATTTGAAAAAATTCAGCATGTACATTGATTTATGATGATGTTTGCAGCACAGAGAGAGTGTTTAATTATGGCAGAAGGCACTTTTCCTTCACATGGAGTTGTTCAATTATGAATTCTGTGGTGGCTCTGGAGATGAAAAGAATGATTGAGCTTGAACAGTAAAGCAAAAGACAGACACTGCTAATGCTGTACTGGGATGTGGTAAAGACAGACCTCATGGGAAAGCAAAGTACTCACACAAACACAGTCAACACATAATTCATTAATTACTATTTAGAATATTTTCCACTTGAATCTTAACGCTGATAAATGAAAACAAATTCTGATGCTATCCCTGCTGCTATGCCCTTACCCTTCTAAAGGGATATGCAGCTTTATTACGGTTGCTGAAGACAGAAATACAAGTCTTACATTTGGTCTGCTTTGATGATGTCTCGATGATTTTCTACAGTGAGAAACAGTTACACAAAGATATACTGGAAATTAGGCAGAATTTCCTTCCCACACCATTAGTATTTTTATAACTAAAGTGCAGTTGAAATTTAAAAAAGGTCAAGTTCCACTGAATATTTTTACTATGTTCCTAATCTATATATTGACAATTATAAATCCCCCTCTGCTTGAAGAGGCTGACCCATTTTCCTGTTTTGCTGTCGTTTGCATGAACTGAATTTTGCGTCTTGAGTCTGACACTGTCTCCTACTTACAAATTGTCACAGTGGAACAATTACTCTTAAATCCACAAAAGACTTTTTTTCTTTTGCACAACGTTGAATAATACTAGTAACTTTCAGGCGTCTGATGCCAAAACAATAGCATAATTTTAAAAAAGGAAACAAATCTCTGTTCTTGCAGGGATAATTGGAGGCATGGGATGTGAATGCTAAGAGGATACAAACCATCCTTCACATTACCTTCCTGTCCTGGCACCTACGGAGAATGCAACGTGCTGAAGAGCTTTTCAGCTCTTTGTTATCACACACTGCTGTATCGCCACCATGTTAGGATCATATCTTCTGGTATAATACCCTTTGCCTCCTTCATAACTTGTCCTTTTGGAAAGCAGAGTTTGCCAGAGGACACTGAGCCTTTGGTGAGGACCTGGGCACAGCCTGCTAGGTCAGGCCCCTCTCTGTGCCAGCAGTGGCAGTGGGAGAAGGAGCAAGCATCTTGGCAGCACACCTCTGTAATCTGCTTTACAGGTCTGAAGAGCAGCTGGAGAGAGTAACTTGGAAGTCCAAAATGTCTCTTGACCATTTCTGGTATGCTGATGTAGCAAAAGAAATAGGAAGAATATATAGAAATTCTCCAAGTTCTTGCTTGGAACTGATTTTTTTTTTCTAAAAGTTAACTAGCAGAAATTGCATTGGAAACAACACTGATCTTCCAATTGAAGACAGAAGGATATTATAATAGTTAACATCTGAAGAGGATCTCGGGTTGTTTAGCCAGGAGAAGAGGAGGCTCAGGGGTGACCTTATCTCTCTTCACAACAGCCTGAAAGGAGGGTGTGGCCAGGTGGGGGTTGGTCTATTCTCCCAGGCAACAGTGACAGGACGAGAGGACACAGCCTGCAGCTGTGCCAGGATAGTGCGTTCGGGTTGGACATCAGGGAGAATTTCTTCACTGAAAGGCTGGTTAAGCATTGGAACGGGCTGCCCTGGGAGGTGGTTGAGTCACCATGCCTGGAAGTGTGCAAGAAATGTCTGGACATGGCACTTAGTGCTATGGCTTAATTGATGTGGTGGTGTTTGGTCAAAGGTTGGACTCAAGGTTCTTTTCCAGGCTTAATGATTTTATGATTCTATGATTCTACTCCATGATAAATCATAGAGACAAAACTTAAAAGACACTTCAGCCACAAGAGGAAGGCTATCCAAAACTCATATGGGATTTCACACCTGGGAAAGAGAAGGTTGAAAGGGATGAATTTCAATCTGATGATCCATGTAAGCTGAGGCAGTAACTGCTGCCCAGATGGACACTTGATCCCACCCCCATGCCACCTCTTCCCGTGCTGTCCCTTGCACTGGAGCTTGTCTGACCATGTGGTGCCTGAGCTGAGGGAGCCGAACTGGCAAAAATACATGGACTTGTGTTTTTTCAATGGATAGTGTGTTTTCTGTCAGTTTAGATTTTTTAACTGGCCTATGAGTGGATCAGGCAAGTATCAGCTCAAGGGCTAAAGGCAAGGGTGGGTAAGGGGAGGCAGGCTGCATTTTGGCAGCTTTGCTGTGTTTGAAACCATAGCTTTATACTCATTTCTTCCAAAAGTATTTTGGTTTATAGTTCCACCATCACCAATCACAATAGAAGAACATTCCTCCTCTCATTTAATTGTTAAATAATCTTCAAGGAGTGGGAAGCAGTAAACATTGCTGTGGTTGTAACTACTACTTTCTTCTGTGTTAATATGTTTTTATTTTCCTAATGCAAAAAATGTGGGAGCCTATACCTGCAAGAGCCTTTATGAATGTATTTTATCTCCTTTTCTTTTTAATGGTTTGTGTCTTCTTTTGAATAAAAGTTCTTAAGTTAGCTTTTAAGAGGAGAATGGTTCACAGAGCAATTGTGACAAATGTAAATCAATTTAATTAAAATTGTCATATTTTTATATGTCAAACACTCTTTTCAGGTGATAGTTTCTTTCTTAATCAGTACTGATATTCTTCTCTGCATTTCTTCAAAGAGTGCAGTAGTGTTTGTGCTTCTCCTCCTTTTCCTAAAAACCATCTTGGAAGAGCCATATGGACCACTAATCATCCTGTAATCTTTTATTTTTATCTCTAGGATTTCCAGAGTGTCCACAGCAAGGATGTAAAGAACAAACCAAAGACAAGCCTACTAAGCCCAACCTGTACTTTCTAGGCCTGCTGCATGCTGGAGCTGTGATCATTGTAATCTTGTACATGTGTTATTTTATAGGTCTATTCACCCTCATCAACTGCAAATCCTTTCTGAGATTCCTACCCTGTTCCATCCCAGTCCAAATCCAGCTTGCTGTGAACTCTGCTGAAAAAATTCCTTTCCAAATTAGAAGAAGTTCTACTAGTTGGTAGCAGCCACCCTACCTGCATGAGCAATTTTAACAATATTTGTGTGCATTTCTGTCTTAGCTATGCCCCCTCCTGAAACTCCATCTTTGCAAATGAAGGAGTAAAATATTGCTTAACATGCTCTGTGTATCACCATAAGAAGCACTTTAAGCCTGTTTTTGATCCTCTCACGGAAGGGGAGTTGGCTCTATAGATCTAAAATTCCTTTTAATGTACATTACCAGCTTGAGGATTTACACAGCCTCAGGCACCAAGAATTTGCTGTCTGCATCATCATAACTTTCAGAACTGTTTCCAATATCACAAGTCCAGTGCAAAATCTTTCACATCTTAATGAAAATACAGGATATTTCTGATGGAAGATAGAGGAGCCACTCAGTGAAGTGTATTTTTTAAGCTGAAAGATTTTTTTAATTGAAAGAATATTAATTCAGAGGTCGATAAAGATAGATAGATAGATAGATCGATCGATCGATAGATAGATAGATAGATAGATAGATAGACAGATAGACAGACAGATAGATAGATAGATAGATACACGTTCCAGCATTAAAAAACCCTCCAAAACTACGTGTGCAGGTATTTACTCTTGGCTCCACCTCACGAAGTGACGGGCGAGAGTCGCCCACGGGCCTGATGCAGCAGCGCCTCTTAGTGATGGAAGTCAATTCTGCATTTAGCTTACTACGGGAGCAGGAATGTTTTTGCTTCCCTTTCCATTTTCTTGATTCCCAAGTCACTAACACAGCAGACAAACATCTTAACTTCCAACAAATTATACCTGAGCGCTATTGTTATTATTCAAGCTACAGTTCTTGTTGTGTTTATGGATAGGCATGGATTCACACTACAATCTCCCTCTCAGATCATGGGTTGACATTTCTTTTTTTTTTTTTAGCTTAGATATACTTTTAAAATCTGAAACACATCTTTTAACTGTTACTAAAACAAAGTTCCATCTTAAATCTACTAAGGATGCTCTTTTAATACAAGATACTTGATTTGCTAGCCAGTAGAATTTCCAAAGAGATTGCAGTCTCAGTTCTTCTTTAGTCAGGAATTTTTTACCAGCTTAGCTGGCTGAAATTCAATGGAAGCCTTTTATTTATACACAGATATTGATATTAAAATACAACTTTTCAGACAACCTTTGCCTCTTGCTGGGTTTCAGTCTGATAGCACAAGTGTGGTGGAGAGCAGCTTATTTCTGGGAGACCTGATCAACATGAGTCCAAAAGACTCATGAAAGTGAAAAAAAAGGTACAAGAAGAGTGGGAGGTACTAAGTGAAACTAATTTAATTCAACATGGGCTCTACAATAAAAGTTGATTCTAAGTTCTCGATATAAATTACTCTAGTTAATGAAAAAAGGCACATTTGTTGTTTTTAGAGGCACAGTTGTAACCCTTTTATAAAATCCAGAATATTTCATTGTGAAAAACTGGTAGCCTACATATCTTCCTCCCTATGCCCAGAAATACTTTATTATATGCTAAGTGTGTTTCAGAAAAAATGATTGAGCTGGTTGGATCGGGGGCTTCTGACGCTGAAATAAATGTGTGACTCCAACACATGCGGCACGAACCCCTGAACATGCCTAAAGCCGTAGGTAGTTCATGCTGGCCTTCTTGTGTGCTTTTCAAACCTTAGCGTTAGAGGCTTCATTATGGGTCGGTTTAGTGTTTCCTCTGGTTCCTCATCATCTTTGTGAGACTCTTTTCTCTCAGACCTCTTTATTCCCCCTCACGCCGGTGCTCGTGTCAGACAGGCTGGCTCGGCTGGAGCAGCACCGAGGGAGCCCCGGCTCTGAGGGCGCTGCTCGCCCGGCCAGCGCATGGAAACGCCTCGGCCCTTCTCCCTCCTTTTCCTTTGGGATCAAGTGAGGGGAGATGCCATTCCAAGGGCTTTTGAAGCTGCTGGCAAATTGCAGCCACATTTGGCAGAAGGATTGGTGGTGTGAGGCAAAACAGAAAGCAAGGGCATCCTGTCCGAGGTGAGAGATCTGATTTTCAGCAGCATTTTTATTCCGCCAAAGCGCTTCTCCCCCGGGTCTCTGAAACCAAGGGAGAGACGCAGTTGCTGTTGGAGGCCTCCAGAGGGAGATCCTGCCCATCTGAAGCCGAGTGCCCGTCTGCTATCTTAATATCAGGAATTCCTGAATGTTTCATGAAAGATGATCAGGGCGTGGAGGGGGAAGCTAGAAACACTGTGGCTGAAGAACCAGCTGCAGCACGAGTTCACTTTATATCGATAGAGACTCTTACCCGGAAAAAACATCCCAATCCCTCCAGTCAGGAGAAAAGCTGTAACCAGAGTTCACAGAACTCATAACCCGTTATCTGAAGAACCTTTCATTAGGTGTGTAATCATTCATCACGAGAGAAAGCGGTATTGAATTATCAGTCTGGATATGCGGACCATACTGAGTGTTAGCAATTCTTCACATAGCTCAAGGAAGCATACAGAGACATGGAGGAACAGCTGTGGTCACTAAAAGATGGTTCAAACCAGAAGCAAATCCCTGGAAAAGCCAGAAATTGATGTGTTTTGAATTCAGGGAGCTAAATTCACTGGAGTGTTGTTAATTATATAAATGAGAATATGTTATAACAGCGTTTTTGAGATGCCATTCTCCGGGGATGAGCGCTGGTAAACAACCGCATCTCTTCCAGAATGTTACTTGTTCTGAGCTGGCCTAGCAAGCACATAAATTGCAGCAGTTTGATCACAAATGGGAGGGGATGCCAAGTAGTGTTGGCTGTCCATGGCAGATGTGATGAAGCCCCTGACTGGGCAGAACCACAGTTCTGTATAACACTTTAGCCATGATGGCAGTCAAAAGAACATGAGAAAAGATGGTCCTTATCAAACATCCCCTAGGGGGGCAGTAAAGGTGACCAAAACTACTGTTCTATACCAAAGAGCAGTACCAGAACCAAAGAGCCTCAGACTCCCTTAGGGCTGGGTAAGAGCTGATCAAGTAACACTTAACATTAGCTGTAGGAGACAAAGAGTTAATTTAATTTGGCTTTTAGTTGTTCACTATTGCCACCAGTAAGGTGTTTATATCACTCTATTTGTCCTTTGGATCTGGAATAACTACTGATCCTGACTGAGAGTTCCTTTCCCAGCCTTGCCACCAGGATCAGCTGGTGAGTGATGAGAAGCACTGCCTGGATCACCTGCCCTGACTGCAGTGTGGCAGCAGTGCTCAGCTGGTGCAGTGCTCATACCAGCTCATTAAAGGTGCACTCATGGAAGTTTATCAGCTAAAAACATTGAAGAAAATTAATATGATGGAGAAAGTGCTAAGCCTTCGCTACATGTGCCCCAAAGGGCTCTGTCCTGATGCCGTTCTCCTGTCCAAGGTGAGGGTGATCTTACCCTGCTGCAAGTCTAAAGACTCTTTACTCCTAAGTGAGAATGTCCATATCTGTCAGGTTTACATTGCATGGCTTCACACTCTCTGTCCCACTGCCTT
The DNA here is from genome assembly GCA_013398955.1 of Callaeas wilsoni. Taxonomy (NCBI): domain Eukaryota; kingdom Metazoa; phylum Chordata; class Aves; order Passeriformes; family Callaeidae; genus Callaeas; species Callaeas wilsoni. Next base: position 126,877 of record VWPU01010413.1, read on the forward strand.
GTTCTCTCTCTACTCAGTGTTGGTGAGGCTCCAACAGAAACACATCTTTCAGGAGGGGTTTTCTGGTCCAATTAGGATGGATGCAGAGAAAACGGAGGGGAGGATGCCAGGATTGTAAAGGGCCTACACCTACAAGGAAAGGTTAAAGGAGTTGCGCTTGTTTCACCTGGTGAGAGGAGGATGAGGAGAGTGATGAAAGGGTAAATTCAGTAGGAAAGAGACAATTAATATCAGGTGAAATCCCAGGCATATCCATAGACCATAGGCACAAGGCCTTACTGATAACATATTTCTTAGTCATAAGGAGCTTGTGATATCATATGGCTGCACTGATTGAATTAAAAGTATTTTCTAGTTGTCTAGTACAACAACACATAAGGCAGCCTATGACACTTCAGAGAGGAAAAAATTTAAGTTATCAAGTAAAGATAATGTAGAAAACCTGCTACATTTACCAAAAAAACACAGAATGCAAAGTTTGGTAAATAATTCTAAAGTTGGGATTGAAAGCAGAAAAATAAAAGAGCTGATTATAAACTTCTAAATGTTTTAAAAAAGTCCTGCTTTGTGAAAATATTTATTTGTCAGTAGTTTTTACCATGAAAAATATTTGATGCTGGTAACACTCCACAAATCACAGCTGGCCTCTTGTGGTAGAAACACCAAACCTCAAAATCAGGCTGGTGAAAGCCAAAGACAAGTTGTGTAAACTCCTTAACTAGTCCTCTATCTACCATTCTTCATCATCTTTATTTTTCCTTTTAATTGGCAATCATCATGTTTAGGTCAGCCAGCTGACAGCTGGGTTTTGCCCTGCAGTACCTAAGAATACTTATGCTGCTTTGGCTTCTTGCTTTGATACTTCTTTTTTCTTAGCATTTGATCTCTTACTTGTGCTGACAGTCGAGGCCGGTTTGAGTCACACTCTTTGAGAATATTTCTTGAAGATTTGAGTATTACTGATCTGTCACAGCGTGAAATGTAGCGTGTCATGTTCCTGTTTAGAAATGACTTCCTTGAAAGCTGTGACCCTGATCCTGCACACAGAAACACACATGAGGACGTTGATACTGGAATAACCTCCAAAACCACTGGAAGTATCTCAGGCATAAAGCTATCTGTACAAGCATATGTTTGTGAGTTGCTGACTTCTGCAGACACATGTACTAAGATGATTATAATGCAATTGAATAAATAATACAATCCAGGTTTTGTTTAATAAGGTGAAAACAAATAGATTAACAAGGTTCTTTTATTCATGAGCTCTTGAAACCTGTCCTCAGCATGTTTAAATCGGTTTAGAGCAGAGTACCTGGCCCAAATATTTTATAACTTGGAAAGGGAAGTGAATTACAGAAAAACAGGAGTGAAATGCATCGAAGCACTGAAACTGATAGGAATAAAGCCCTGAACTGATAGAGACAATATTTTTCTCCCTTCCACAAAAAAGAAAACCATGCCGAACTGAATGGAAAAACACAGATGTTTGTCACGATCTTAGCCTGGGTTAGGCAATCACAGAATACATGAAATGATCAAGAAAACAGTAATTGACCTATGAATCCTTCTTTCTTTATGTTGATAGACAGCTAGATAAATACAGTAATAATTATTGTTAATTCAAGGTAAAAATTAACTCAAATAATGAAACCAATAAACTCAAATAATTTAATAATTATTGGGGCTGCGATTATTAGGTCTGTTTATGGACAAATATAATCGGAGACTACAGCTGGCTGGCAAGGACTGTAGGTTGCAATGCCTTGCTTGTGGCAAAGGTCCGTTTTGCTGCGTAGTAATGGAGCAAGCTGAAGGTTGACTGGTTTGGACAATTCTTCTCTCGGCAGCCAATGCTATATATCAAGTGTTTGGGCTTAGTATTTCTAAATAAATCACTGCTTATTTAAGCTTATAGGAACAATCAAGTGTTATTTATTTTTGAAACTTCAATTGTCTGATTTCTTTAATTACTGAGAAAAATAAAAAAGTATTCATTCCAATATTACATTTCATTTCCTTGGACTAAATGCATGTAGTTTTCTTTGAAGTGATAAGGAAACAGAGATCTGAAACCCATTCTGGTTTGTGTCCATGAGTCTCCATCAGCTGTTTCACCTTCTGATTTAAGTACCATCACTAAGCTCTGGGCGCATGCCCTCAATTACCTTGTGCTGAGCATGTTAGAAGCCAACCATTGCTGTTGACTGAGCCAGAAAGTGAAGTGATGAAAGAGGAATCTGTGCATAAGAAAGTACAATCCTGAGGTTGCAATGGCCTGAAAGTGCAAGTTTCAGTTAGTGAAACCTCAGCCAATGTCCTGGAGCCCCTCCCGACGAACTCGACACAGGGAAAACATGACTCCTCTGCAGCTTTAAGCACTGTTGCACTGCAGGGTGCTGATGTTTCGCTCGTAAGGAGCACTGCCCTGGGCTTCGGTGAAGGGGGCACCCTGCCAGCACAGACACTGATGGAGCTGAGCTACACTTCTGCCCCCAGTCCGTGCCAGCGCCACCTCGCAGCTCCGCATGCAGCCCCTCGTCGCCACCGGAGCTCGCTCGGGCCTCCATCAGCGCAGTGCTGCTTGATCTCCTCATTCAGCAGCTTCTCACCGAAGCTGGCCAGAGAGGGATCTGTCATCTGCCACGGGAGGTGAATGAGGAGCAAAATCCGAGTGGCACTCGTGCTGTTGTGCATTTACCCAATCTATCTCTCCAGCACACAAGCACACACCTTGAGCATCTCTCTCTGAAACCCTTTTCCAAGCTGTCAGGCTGTACCTTTATCAGCCCAGAAGTGCTGCTCTGCACTGTTGACCTCTGTCCCAGCAACATTATGATGAATATAGCAATTTGTTTTCTTGGCAGAGTTTCTATGTGATACGGTAGATAAATTATATCAGTCAAACAAGCAATCCACCCAGCCCAAAGGGATAACAAAAAACTGTAAGGGCTGATGTATTGAACCGGCCAGAGGTCCATCTAGTTCATTAGTCTTCCCCGAAAGCGGCTGACACAAGGTGCTTGGAAAGCATGTGGTGATTCTTCCCCAGCTCACCGCCCATTCCGCAGTGATCTGCAACTGACTTGCTGAGAAGTGACATCTTTCTTTTCACCGCACTTGAAGTGTTTTTCTTCCATGAATCTAATTGCTTTATGAACATGCATAAAATTTTGAAATCTATGACACCCTCTGGAAGTGTTCTGCAGCTTTTTGCTTTGGAGGCTTGCTTAATTTCCATTTTTGTCTTAACCTTGCTAACCTTGTTTTATTAAATGAAAGGCTGATGTTTTTATTACTTTCTGACTAGTGAGTTGTGATGGCTAATTTAAGGAAGATAAAGAAGGCATTGGGGGATTTAACAGGCAAATAAGTATTAAAAAAAGTGTAAATACCCATGATACGGAAAAATTTTGTGTAGTAGTAAGAAAAATAATGAAGGGAAGAAAATGAGAACTCTGTTCAGCTTGTGAAGAAACATGCTGTTCAACAGTGCAATGTATTCCTATCTGAAATATCTACTAAGAGACTGGATGTGTCTAAAAATGGACCGGACTGGAACCCTTAAGGAAAGACTGGCTAAGGATACTTCTGCATTGGCATTATATAGCTACTAGATGCTTTCTCTCTTTGCAGAGTTCCTTTATGTTCTTCCATACATGAGAACCAAACGACACATCTCATGCTTGTGTCCTTCCTCTTTGTGCTTTGGCATCTGATCTACTTTGGGTTTTGTTCCATCAGTTTCAGATCAGGATTATAAATGGATCATATAAGGTTTTTTATCTAATCATCATTATATATTAGAGGAGGAAGTTTTAAATCCATTTATTGCTTGCCCATTTTATCTCCCAATACCTCATAAAGATACGGCTAGTTTGGGAAATAGTAGCAGAACAATTATCTGGTCAATATCTGCAGAGCATTAGCTCAATTGGCTCCAGGCGCCTCTCGTCACAGTCAGGCAATTGTCCTTCTAGCACCTGGACACACACATGGCAGTGGTATGGAAGCAACTTTTGCAGGGCTTTCTGTGCTGCAGGATTTTGCATCTCCTCCATGCCCTCTAAGGACACACAAAAAAATGCAAGAGGAAATAGTCAGGCTTTGCATCTGTGTGGATTTAGTGCTTATTAAAACATCAGCATTTCTGGACATCAGATGCCCAGACTGGAAATCTAAATAAGTTGGTAAAAATAAACAGGGCAGACAGAACTCAGTGCATTAGGTCTAATCCTGACGCTAGTGTGGCGTGGCCTCATTTCACACTGGGAACTGGCAGAGGTAGCAGATAAGGAGAGGTGACAGATGCCAGTTGGCACCAGATGAGGAAGCCTGGGTTTATAGCCTACACTGCGAGTTAATAATGGCCACAAAAGAGGACACACAGACCAAATTGTATGCACTGGTGAAAAAGCTTCTTAAAAGTCAGTCCTGACAAATGAAAACTGGGGTTTTGTGTGCTGCAGTGTAATGATTGTGCTGAACAGAATACAAGTTCTGCTGTGGACACAATTGCCAAAAACCTTTTCAAGATTCCTTTAAATTTTCCCTTCCTTAAAGAAAGCACATAAAATAGAGCTGAAAAAAAAATGAACTTTCTGAATGACTTCGGCTTATGAGTGCAACTTTTCAGTCCATTATAGCAAAGAATGGTAACTGAACAGAAACCTGTGTTGGAATTCATCAGCTACAGAGTGTCTTTTTAAAAATTGCTAAACCTCTACACACATAACTTCATACTTGCTTTAAGAAGTGGTGTGCTTACAAACAGTTGACTAGGAGAAATTAAATGTCAACATACATCTGTTCTGTTTTATTAGAGTAAACAGGGAAATTTTCAAAGTTTTCATTTCTTACCTTGGGGAAAATGAGGTGCCCTGTGGGGCAGATTCCTTCACTGCTGCTGCTGTGTGAGGCTGTGCCTCTCACCCACGTCACAGTGTAAAGTGGGTAGAAGTCTGGTATGGAGTTTACTTGGAAATAAATGCTTGGAAGTGAGATGTGGGACACAGGGTGTGGAACTAAGTGTGACAAGCTGTTACTAAAAGCAATACAATGGGGAATTTTCATAGATATAAAAGCATATATCTAAATGATTTGGGGTGAGATGTTGAGCAAATCGTTTCATCTTCTTACAATGGTTCAAAATGAGGATAATTATATTTACCCTATTGAATAAACTAACTAGAGATCTAAACATAGAAGCACAGTATGTTCGTAATGTGATTATCCTCAGCTCAAGGAAGAAAGCATATCAGAGAGATAACTGGAAAGGGAAACAAATAGGCATGTCAGCCCTCAGTCTACTGCCAAAGTGGCAGACATGCCTCTGTGGCATTTAGATAATGACTGCCATGAGAAGTTCATTAGGCACCTTCACAGCTCTCTTCCTCCTTCATCAGATCAACTCATGTACCAGTGGGTGTTCAGGTGCCAATAAACTAAATAGAAATGGCATCTTCTTCATTTGACTACGTGCTAACTCCAGGGTAGGACAAACAACTCCATTGTTTCATCTTCTGATCCTCAATGGGCCGCACATGCTCCTGTGAAGACAGCCTGTCACTGACATCAGATATCAGAGGGGAGGGGGATGTTTGATATATTTACTACGTCCAAGGAGGATGTGGGAAGAAAGCAGAAGATGAAGTCAACAGTTTGTTTTTTAGATAGCCTTCAAAATGCAATACGATGTTGATACAGCGAGGAGTCTGTGCTAAGTGAACATCTTGGTACCTAACTATTGTCTACACTTGACACGGATCAGGCATCCAACACGGACAATCAGTGCCCTTCAGGTACTGAAGACTGAACATAGACCAGGAAGATCTCATAGTAGAGCTCAAATAGAAAGGCAGGGATCAAAACAAAGCCAAACCTTTTTGCAACACTATACCTTTCATTTTACTCTTGGTTTCATTGCTCCAGATTGAAAGAGGTTTAAACAAAGTCTTTATTATTTCTCCATATAGAATGCAGCATGCTAACCTCAAAAGCTTGAAAAAGGAGAGTAACTCCTGGTTTGGCTTTGACTGGCCTAATCTTCTCATTCCTTTTCTGACACATTACATTTAGTTTGAATGTGTCTGACACATTACATTACATATGAAATACTGGAAGGTAAAGTTTTGGAAAGCATTACAGTACACCTGTGCTAGTAGCCCGTATCAGTAGAGTGGTTGATAAATACCTAGGTTTTTGTTAGCACAGCAGAATTTCAGCTCTCCTCACTGTTTTAGTGAAATAAATGATTTGGGCATTTCTGTATTACATAACTGGCTCTAGAACCAAGTCTTTAGTCAACACAAATTCATCTGCTGCAAACCATATTGTCAGCTGGCAAAGTTCTGGCAGTAATACAGGGCTTGGCTCAAGTAAACTGGGCTCTATCCCACCAACTCAGCTGCTAATACTATTTCTTTGCATTGTTTTTTCAGCTGTCTCCAGAAAAGCAGAAAAACCTACTGAGAGGAGATTGTCTCCATCTCTGCTCACTCCTAAAAATAACACCTTGAGGTCGGTTCCCTAATGACTCTTGCTTTTTGTCAGAATACATGGAAAAGTATCTTAACATTAAACCATTATTTGAATCTTGGTTCCAGGGTAAAAGTCATTCTGCAATGGGTTATGAGAAATAAATACAGTATTCTGGGCAGATTTTTCTGAGTGCTGATAAATATCCTTAGACTGCTAAATGCAAGAGTGACCTATTTTCTTTTCTGCTTTCCTAAAATTCCATTGGTTTCTTTTTTTTTTACAAGGTGGACAGAAGATGTGTTTTCAGAGGTTTCTCGGTAGCTTAAATTGCTTGCTTTTTATTTTATGTTTTATTAAAGGCATGCAATAATCCCTCTACAATGCACTGCCTGTCAGGTTCAATTGCTTAATTAAGTTATTGTGGTGAAGTCATTAGAACCATAATAGTTTATAACAATTATCCATAGCCAGCCCACCATTAGTAATAAAATCTTAGTATCTTATCTTGAAGTCTGGATGCTGCCTTTCTGCTAGGGGACAGAAAGGATAACCTGACCATGTAATTGAAAATGTTGGCTCCTTTTTATAGCCCAGAGTCAGTCTCCTCTCAGTGTTCATATATGTATGTCCTTTCTTACCTACAACAGTAAACTGATCAAAAAGAAACTAAGAAATAGGAAACTGTTTAGCAATAAAGTTCCTAATGTGGTGTCTAACTGAATGTTGGTGAATTACAAATAGTGCACCCATATGATTGCCAAACTAGGCATGATTTAAAGGAATATGGATATCCACACAAATCACAACATTTGCTAAATATTGTTCCAAGCTTGCTTATGGCTATGTGGCTTTTTCCAGGGTTGAAGCTAAGTTTGAAATGAGCAAGGAAAGAATGAAAAGGGTTCACATTAAAATTCTTGGTAGGCACATCATTAATTAGATACTCTGACAAGAATGACACGGGTCATGTGCTCTTAAGAGCTCAAGGAGACAAAACCTGAGCATTGAAACCAATAGTTCCATTCACCTGTGAGAGAGGTGGCCAAATCCAGAAAAAACTCCCAGGACTTAAAGTCTTCCATGGTTGCATCTGATTCTCTGCCTACTGCTGTCATAACACAGGGTATTCTCTCTACAAGTTGGAGCTGTTGTTCAGTAGCAAGTGGGGCTTTGGGATCAGAAAGAGAATATTCAGCATTTGGGCAGACTTTACCTATATTTAAGATCCTTATTAAAATTAACATGGATAACAGACTGTATAGGTAGCCACTGTCATTAATAAATCAGCTCTAACAAGTTAGTTAGCTGACATACAATGTTTTCGACAGCTTTTTGTGTCTCTTGTTTTACCATAAACTTCTCATGCCTGCCACAAGGATTTTCACTGCTACAATATTTAGTTGATATAAATTAGAGCCTCTCTGAATTAACAGGGTATGAGTACCAAATATAACAAAATATTTCCTGAATGTTCTGTGAAAGCATAAAACAGCTGTCCATATTGTGTAATCAGCTGCTGGTTTTGTCTCTGTGCTGGTTTATATTCTACTTCTTTTGCTTCAGTTCATAAGTATAATTATGGAAAGAAAAAAACAAATTGTTGGAAATGACAAGTCCATGCAGTTTTTCAAGCATGAAGTCAGTGTTCTATGGCGCACACCACTTCCAAGTCAAAAGCTGTCCACTCTTGTGAAGTGCTGTAGAGGAAAAGGGGCTACATAACTGGAAATGTCTTTTATAAAAAAACTACAAAGAAAAAATACATTAGGTGTGAGATCCAGACACAATTGCATAACTAAAGGATAGATTACATTTAGAAGAGGCCAGCTCCATCTGTTTCAGTGGAGCTGCACAAGGGATGACTGACTGCTAGCTTCCAGGCAGGACTGGGTCTGCCTTAATAAATGGCCAGGAGAAATACCCTCTGCCTTACAAGCAGATGACACTTGTGCTAGATATAGTATCACTATAAACAAGAAACAATTGTAACACTGAGACTTTTTGCAGGTTCCTTGTTCATTTCTGTCAATTTTAACATCAAGACATCATATTTGTGCTCTAGTCTAGACAACAGCTGATGCTGGGCACCCCTGCGGCGCTTTATGCAGGAAGGGATACTGTAATGACAGCATGACTCTCTCCAGCCTTCTTGTGAGCAAAGACTCCACACATCTATAAATGATGGATGCTGGAAGTGAATAGGAAGAATAGAGCCAGCTCTTTCTACGTATTCAGAACTGAGGGGAATGCTTTTTTGTCTTCTCCCTGCAAAATGGAAGCCCAGTCGGAAGGAGCTTCAGGTTCAATGCATTATAGTCAGGCACTGCCAATCACTGACCTTATCACTTGATCAATACTCACTCAGGGGAGGTCTAGGCTGAGTATTAGGTAAAGATTCTTCTCCCAGAGGGTAGTCAGGCACTGGAACAGGCTTCCCATGGAAGTGGTCACAGCACCAAGGCTGACAGAATTCAGGAAGTGTTTGGACAATGTTCTCAGGCACATGGTGTGACCTGGGCTTGTCCTGTGCAGGGCCAGGAGCTGGACTAATAATCCTTGCAAGTCTCTTCCAACTCAGGATATTCTAGTGATTCTATGAACACATTTTTAACAAGAAACATATATTCAACATTTCTCTTCAAACGTCAGTGTAAATCTTTTTCAGGCATAAAATACTGAGTTGGCTAAATTTGCATAGAACTAGAGTAGAGAATATACCCATCCTTATTACTCAGTTTGATGATTTAATACACTTCAGCATTTAAATTATTTAAGCAGCTATACATTAATTTTTAAATCAGTCACCCTGAAGACTGTATAAAATAACTACTCTCAAGCATTATAGAGAGAAGAAAGTTTTAGTCCACATAGTGCAATGAAATTTGTAAGAAACTTCCCACCTCTGACTAACTCAGAGAGCAGCACTGACATTCCACTTCTGGGTTATCACTGGCAAATTGCAGACAAATTCCAAATCTCTATCCAATCTGCTCCTCATCAGTCATCAAACTGGCTGAGAAATGGTTTGCGCTTTGGAGCTAGTACATGGCTGAAGGGAACTGGTGAAGCCTGCAAACAGCTGGGTTTGTTCAGCAACACGAGCCTGTAGTGAGTTCCTCTTGAGCTGGCTTTAATACCCCTGTGCAGCACAAAGACTGATGGAGTGGAAATTGAAAACGCAAACCTAGCTTTTATAGGCATCACTTGCTGAACAGAGTGCAAAGATGTATTCCACATTTTAATATTGACAAATAAATTAAGAGAATGAAAAGTCATATTTGTACAGAAGGGAACAGCAGCTTTGAAAACACTAACCTTAAAAGTGGCTGCAAAGCAGCAGTTAGAGTGAATAACAATTATAGTGAGTAACATCCACTTCTGTAGAAAGGCTGTGACTCAAAGCATTCAAATACCAAATATATCAATGATGCATGAACTGGCATTATGGCTGCCAGGCCATGACTGGAATAACGGGCTAAATACTTCTTCCCATCACACTCCAAGTATCTCACATTATGTGTCTAAGAAATGAAAAGCACAGATCTGTTCCACTGCTTGCAAATATTTGCCTGAACTATCCATGTACCTCAGGTTCTCCATCAGTTAAGGACTACTACACCAGCTGTCTACTGCCAGAATTGCTTTCTTTATGTGCTGGACATGAAAGAAATGCGGGAATACAAATGCTGACTATTCAATTTGATAAAGTGCATTATAGTTGCCCTTTAAAATACACAGTAGGTTTCCTCTCTACTCATTATATTTTTTATATTTTTAGTTTTGTAATTGAATAATGTTTGCTTTTACAAGAATGCTTCGTTCTTTCATTATATTATCCACAGATGACCTGCAGATTTCTTCGGTAATTACCTCAAACAAGTAAACTAGAATCTGAAATGGTAAATACACAGCCATGTTAATCATTTACATGCCAGTGTTTTTATTAAGGCTAACCAAACTGATTAATACTTGCAGCACAATACAACAAAGTGCTCACAGTACACAAAAGGAACTAGCAGAAAATATTAATTTTAGGCTCTCAGTAACAAAAATGCATAAGGAATGCTGATGGAGAATTGCAGGGGGTGTGATACAAAAGGGGAAGTTTACATCATATTAGAAATCCTATCAAAAGACCTGATGCCAGATTTTACCTTGTGGATTGAATTTTTAGGAAAAAAATGCAATGGTTCATGGAACATAATTAAATCAATCAGTTAGTACATATTATACTTCTCATAGTGGATGATGACTCTGCTCATGCAGCATAAAGGCTGTGTCATGAATGTGAGTTTCCTACACAGGACAGGGATTTGTGCTTGTTACTGCCTTCCAGCCATTGGATTTCACTGTTTAGCCCATTGCCATTACCGGTGTGAGGAGCTGAGACTCATCTGAAATCCGCCTCCTTCTACCAGCCCTCTGCCATGGATCCTTCCTGGGGGAGCATGTCCACCTTTCCATGCCAGCACTGGCTGCCGTTCCACGTCAGTAGGGGATTTCTAGGCATTGCATTCATCAGACTCTCCAAGCCTCTAATTTTTTCAAATCTCTGGCTGTAGTGGCCTCAAGATGACAGAGTCAAGCAATACTCAAAAGTTAATAACCCAAAGTTAATTTGAAGGTTAATATATAGAACCACTAAGAAATGCCCATAGAATTTGAAATATTGATGTGAATTCTGTAAAATGATAAAGAAATATCTTTGTTCTCATGGAATGTGAAAGGAACAAATGGCACCAAAGTACTTAGGTAACCGAAACAACTCATCAGTGTTAGTGGACTTCTCTGTGTCACTGGAAGATAAAGCTAATTATGACAATTAACTGGCAAAAGTTAATGTGAACAATTGAATACTTAGTATTAAATAGCATTCACATTTTGTATCTATTGTTATATTGCTATTCCCAGGGCATCTGTGATGATTCAAACATACAACACCTCAACAAGCAGCTATGTTTTATAATTGTACCAGAAATAAGAGCTAGTGTTAATATATACTTCTAAAAGGGTTTCCACACAAACAAGAGATTTCCTTATTTAAACAAAGGTAGAGGCTTTATTTATGTAGATGAATAGTTGCATTGAATTTGGGAAGATTATTTATCTGCATTTAACTAACTGCTAATCCTCAGCCATATGGTGCTGAGCGTGGAGATCCTGCAGACCAAGGTGCAGCACAGCCTTGCAGTATTGACAGCCAAGTTACAATATTAATTGCATTTATGTAACATCTCTTGTCTAAGTACCTCCAAGCACTTTACAAATGTTAACTAACGAGAAGCCTGCCCATGCTCTTTTTGAAGTCGGTGGCAGCTTTCCAGTTGTCCTCAAAGGGAGCAGTGCAGGCTCTGAGCCTTATAATAATGTAAAAGTAGGTTAAGGATCTCTGTGTTCAGTGGAGAAGAGAGGGATAGTGGAGCTGAGGAACAGAACCCAAAGGGCTTTTCTCTAACTGTAGGGCTGCCTTTCTCTGGAAGAAACTGTAAAATAATTTATTGGTGAGACCACAAAATGAACCATAAAGAAGGAGCTGCTCATAAAGGCTTAAGCTATTGTTGCCTTAGAATGTGACCTTTTTCTTATTCCAATAACAAGAACAAGACACAAAACCGGGCTTCCAGGGATATCCCTCTACAATTGCTGCAATGGCCCTACAAAAAGCTGCTCCTTGGAAAGGCTTTTTTTTTCTCCCTGAGGCATTCTCTACAGAGGTATACAGCATTTCTAGAAGTCTAATTGCTTTACTACTACATTTTCTGTGCCCATGACTGACCTATTTGCACAACAAGGCTCTTGATTTCTTGATCCACAACAAATAATTTTAGAAGGACGTCAGAAAGTATCCACACTTGCACTCTTATGCACTTTCCTGGTAGCTGTCCTCAGCACTGATTCCTGTTTCAGCCAAGTGCTCTGGCATCTCATCTTCATTCAGATTCTCACAGGCAGCCAGTGGTGCCTCTTTTGTATCATATGCAGAGGTCCTCGTGGAGGCATGAGGGTCATGGCTCTGCCAGAAGCTGCAGGCTTAACCATCCCTTTTGCAAAGATAAATAGCATTTAGTGAACTGGCACCATTTCAGCAGTAACTGGAATACAGTCATAAAGAGGATGTTATCAGAGACAATAAATGAAAAGGGAGGATTTCACAGCCTAATTCAATGTTGTTTCAAAACAAAAAAGCCCCAACAATGCATCCAAAGGGAAGGAAATGGAAAATAGCCTGCAGTAATTTTCTTATAGTCTGCTTATATTTTAGAAGAGTGAATTAATTTTTTGTGAATGATGCTGCCAGGGAGCCTACAGCCTATTTCCAGGCAGCTCTCCATCAAACACCTGTGTGACATAGAAAATGTATATGAAGGCACTGGAAGTTCCTGTGATGCCGTGTGTGTTATGCTGTCCACGTGGCTCAGCAAGGAGAACTGCTGTATGAGGTTCCACCAATATGAATTAGATTATTTGGACCTTATAGAAGACATTTGCACAGAAATTGTCTCTGCTCAGCAGGGTGCAGAGGGAAGAAAGGTATGAGGTCCGACAGCTGGCCTTACGGCCTCACACGGGAAAGTAGCTTTGACCTTGACCAGATCACACTGTACCCTTGAAAGAATCACGTCAACATCCCGTGAGACCAGATCCGTGGGAAAGGAGGGTGTGAGGACCGCAGAGGAGGGACCTGGCTACCTCTGTAGCAATAATGTCTGCAAGGTGAAGATAGCTAATGGGAACTGTGATAGTTAATGTTATAATGAATGTTTGTAGACGTGATGGTATGTAAACAAGAGACATGTACATATATGCTGGAGCTGGGAATAAAGGGGAAGAAGCTTTTTACTGCGTATTCAGTGTCCTGTCCGTCTCCACACCCGAGACTTTCCACAGAAAGGCTCATTAGTGTTAAGCATCATGTTACGATTCATCCACACAAGGAGGTTTAAAAGGGCACTTTTTGTGGCTACAGACAGGACCATTTTCCTGCCTTACCCGTCACATCATTCTTTTTCTTTTAATATATTCTAAATGGCATCAGCTCTAGAGATGTAAAAGTTACTTATCTCTACAACATGATTCCCCCCACCCCAATTTCTGGCCAAATTTGCTGCTTGCCTCCCAGTTTGCAGTCTGCCCACCATCCATCTTCATTGACTTTTCCCCCACACCACTGCAAGATTAGAACACCACAGGAAATTAAAGGCAGTGCATATAAATCATGTTTATTGTTGCCTCAGATACAGAAAGATAACAAGAATCAGTAAAAAAGGAATGATGACTCACGGTTTTATTAGTATATTCAGTTTTTCATGAGCTGAGTCTTCAACAGTTTAATTGGGCCACTGAGATCTTGATGAATTCATATATTCCTGGCTATTTGTCTTCTGAAACCTCAGTTTCTGCCTTTCCATAGCACTTTAAATCATGAGGGAAACAACTTTACTACTCTCAGAGAACCTGACAAACTTCTGAAAGCTAGAGAGGTTTGTGAAGGCAGAATTCATCTTAGCTACAGTACCTGAAGCAAAGAGATGGTGCTCAGGTCTCTGAGCAGCCTTAACTGGGGAGGAAGTGAACTGCCAAAACAACAAACATGACTGGTGGTCCAGATGACGTTACTGTTGTCCTTCCATGTCTTACCCTCACAAGGCATAAAAACTTCCATTGCTAATGGAACTACAATTTCTCTCTGTCTAATTAAAGGATCAATGTATCAGGAGAACCTTATTCTGACCATTCCTCATGATTTTTGGTCTTTTATCACAATCTTTGAAAATAGATTTATTTCTATGAAAAATTCATTATCATATTTAAACTTGTTGTTACTATTATTTTATGGAAAATGTTATTCAAATGCAGTTTGAATACCTATGGACATCAGAATATAAAGTTCATACAATCATCCCTAATAAAATCAGATACAAATGTGTTTCCTTGCTCACAGTATAGTCCTTAACCGTGGTTTTCTTTTTCCAGAAAATGGGAGGATTTGTTTCCTTTCCTGCTTCATACACTTCCTGCATCCTTTTTAGCTGTTGAATCTTGCTTTTATCCCCCTCCCAGAAGTAATCATTTGCTCTCCCCAATGTTGTACAATAGCAAACAATATATTATTTGATTTAACAAACCTCTTTTGCTTGAAATTGTTCATTTCTAACTGCACTTGTGAAAAAAATCTTGATGAAATCACAATTGACTAACAGTTCTTTGTTTTCAGTATTTATCAAGTAAAAATTATTGAATATTTTGGCCAATTCTTTCTATCAACTTTTCTTATTTTTCCACAACAAAGTTTAGGGACTGCAGCTACAAAGCAATTTGTTACTAGATTTATTAATGAGTTCTGGTGCATCTCATTCAGAACAATTTGTTGTAACTGTATCAACAGCCTAAGAAGGGGCCACCAACCCTCTATGAAACAACATGCACTCCTGCTTAATCCTAGAATAAAAACGGCTACTGGAGTTACATTCAAAGATGTTAATAGTAGAAAATTTTAAAGCCTGTCTGAATTGCATGAGGCATGCACTGGACTTTATGCTTAGGACTCACCTGTCTCATGGGATGGAGTCAGTCTGTGACAGGTTGTGATTTATGTCAGGTAGCACTGGAAACTCACGACCTGTTTTTCAATCACATTTTACTTCTGATTTTTAGCTGTGCATAGAAAGCAAAATTAATAAGTTATTCTAAATGCAAAAGCAACATTTTCTTCTTAAGTGTAGGAGAGCTCAGTAGATTCCTCTGGCTCTCTGATAGTGGTTTGAAAATGACTTAAAGTGGATTGAACAGCTGAAATGACTCCAAATGTACAGCATTTATTTAATGCCAGCAAAGGAAGTGTACAGCTTTGTTAACTTGATCTCCATTCTTTCTGCTAAGGATCCATGAACATTGCCAATGGAAAAGAAAAAAATCTTGTAATGCCAGGCAGCACAAGTGAACACTGAATTCTGGGCTGCCAATCCAATCCAGCACGCTGAGTAGCTAATTCAAAATAATGCAGAAATGTGTGAATGAAATAGTTAAAAACAACCTTTAAAACATACATAGCAAAGTAATAGCAAATGCAGTTCATGGTGTATTTACAAGAAATGACTTGCACTGATTACTTTAGGGCACTGGCAACAACTGAAAGAAACAACACACAGATGACTTGCAATACTGGAAACAGCAAGAATGCCAGGTGCCTTGTAAGGGAAGCTTCCAGTGCAGGGCCAGCAGTGGAAATGGCACTTTAAAGTAAATTTTGAGTTAAAGAAGCAAATGAAAGGAGGTGTGCTCTTCAAACTAAAACACACAGTAGGTATCAAGGTGTCCAAGTTGATTTTTATGCACACTAGAATAAACTACTGAGTTCCTCAAAAACTTTCCAATGGGAGTTACATGGACAAATAATAAAACAAAGCTTATAAACTGATTTGATTAATTTATAGAAGGAAATACATGAGGTGGTTGTCAAATAAAGCCAGAGACTGGCTATACAGAGGTGAGACTGCTCCGGTGTTCCTCTTACACTTTCTTCTTCAAATTTCCCATCTCAAAGCAGATGCAGTTCTTATACGAAGAGATGTTGTACCCAGCCTTTTCAGTGACACAATCAGTGTAACTTGTTCCTTCCTGGAATCTGACAATCATAAAAAAGATATAAAATGAGGAAATAATAAGCTTTCTGCCTTCCGTTTACAGTGTCCCTATCAAACCCTATCAAACCCTTCCTGCCTCTACAGTCTTTGCCCGTTGTCCTACACAGCCACTCCCCAGTTCCTTTAACTTGATTTTGGTTACATAGTGAGTCAACAGGCTTAGAAAATCAGCATAAAGCACTATACACTTTTATTAGTCACATGCATTACCAGATTTGTTTCATGTTAAGTGCCTAAATTCATGCTTACTTACATTATCTGGGCACTACCAGACTAACTCCATCAATATTTGTAAACTGCTATGCACTTGCTGTATAATAAGCACTGTACATGTATAATTAGTAGTAATTACTACTGTTTATCTTTAAACAAAAATTAATGAGTAATCCTGAGTAATCTTGTGCTCAATCTAGAGTTCTACTTCAGAGCACTGGAAAGAAGAGAAAAAAAATAATACTAAGGACAATAGTTTTATGGTAGTGTCAAAAGTTCATAATTAGATCATATGTTAAATTAAGAAATCTCAAGATTATCATTGGTGGGAAACAAGGATGGAGTCACACCTTTGTGCTGGATGAATCAGGATGATGTGGCTACTTGGTTCCCCCCTGCTAGTTGCCCTCTCAGCCATTCCTTGAGAAAGACTCACACTGCTCCACAAACTCAGCAGAGTGCCTGCCTTCCTGAGATGATGCAACAGCTATACAAATAAAGAAAATGTGTGTCCAATTTTGCTATGTTTAAAATCTTGCTTATAGGCAAAAAACCATATTCCTTATGAGGAAAGGCAAGAATTTATTGTTGGTATAATCCAGTCCCAGAGCACACCCCAGGAACCGATGCCCAGCTGGGTTGGGTGTGAGTGCCTGCATTCGCCTCTGCCCAGATCACCGGGGAAGCACCTTAGTGCTCCTATATTTGCTCTATGGAGCAAGGGCAGCCTAACTCAGGGTGCTCAGATTTCACTCCTACACCTGCTCCAGCTGCTGCCCCCACTTCATCCTGCTCATTTGCACCGTGGCTGCAGCAGAACCACAAGCTGCTGGGAGTTAAGCCAGTACATCCTTCACTCACCATCCCCAAATTGCCTGCTCTTTGGACAAACTTTCTCATTTTGCTGCTTTACTGAGGCAGTGTTGTACAATTCTTTTTGGCCTACAGCTTCTCGCTACTGGGGGCTGCTCCAAGCTGTCAGCCCAAGTCAGGCACGTTCCTGACATGCAGTCATCAGTAGGAAGAGTACAGTCAAATCCTGGTCAGATCCCAGCAGGGACATACGGGCCCCATGACTTCAGCTGATATATTAAGCACATTGCAGCAGTGCCATTTTGAGTGAGGGTACACACAGCAATTTGAGGGGAGCATCAGGCATATGTCTCTAACCTCCTGAAAGGCAATGGATCTGAACTGTGCCTGGACATGCCCTGACCTCCAGTCTTTGCTAAGAAGAGCCCAATAATGTGCATATATTGCCTTCAGGACTGAACTTTCTGAAATCCTTTTTTGTTTCCAGAAGTCACTTTTTCAGAGGACAGAAAAATGACAGGAGAGGAGAAAGGCATTCCATGAAGTGTTACTATAACACAAATGTGGCCATTTATCCTAACAATTTGTCTGGAACAACTTCCTTAACAAACAGTTTCCTCACATGCTAGAAGAATTATTTGGAGGACCTGATACACTGGTAGAAATCCTTCCATGCTCTGAGTGACATCATCAAAATATCAAGCACTGACTTTGCTATGGTTTGAGGACCATCTCTCTAAACAGGAAGAAGATTTCTGGACAGATGGTTACAATCTACAGTTAGAAATGGAAGAAACCAAGTAAGAGGTTTATGGCTGCTGCTTGCATGGATGACTGCCAATAGGAGGAGGTTTCATATACATACACTGAACAATTGTATCACTTTGAATTTACATAGTGTTGGGTTTTTAAATTATGTAATAAAGCATGTCTCAGCAATTGCCACAAAAGGTTAATATATTTTAAATATGCAATTCTGTGTATAAATATTAAAATTGCAAGAAGTCTGGTTTTGTCATGGTTGCAGCACTTGCAGACAAGTACAGTCAACTCACACGGGAACTAGCTTTCAGAAGCAGATGACAACTTGTGCTGCATTAGTTGGTTTGAATGCTGTCTCCAGTCAGGTATGGGATAGTGATCTACCAAGGAAACCAACTCATTCAGTTTTCCCCTAAAAGAAACTGCCTTATATACTTGGCCAATTTCTTCACAGTGAGACGTCATTGATGGATGTGCTGTATCAAAACCCACAATAATGGCGCAGCACCTTCCCCAACACTGTCTCAGTAAGGGCTGCAGAACTGTTAAGTCAACCATCTCCTTAAGCCTCTTTCTCCAAGGTTAATTTATATAGTGATATCTGTTTTTATAGAGGGTTGTCCCCTAAGTGAAGGTGGTTTGTGGCATGTGGTAAATTCTGCAACCTGTACTTCACTAGTAATCACTGTCATCATCGTCTGTGTAAGATAGTGCTTGTGAATTAGTCTGAGGAAAAGTTTAAGCAAAGTTAAGTTTTTATTAACTTTTAAATTGTGAGAGTGCTTTAGTGGGTGACATCTATTAACATGAAAAGTCACCAGAGGTCTGTTTTTCTGGTCTGTTTTAGGTGGAAGCTGTCTCAGGCAGTGCAGCAGCCAATCATTTTTGGCAAAGGGTCCTTTGAACAGTCACACTTGCAGACCTCTATCATGGGAGGTCCTGGTGATAAATTACATACAACTCACTTCTGCCCTCTCTGCTGTGGCAGATAAGCCATTCTTGTGAGAATGCTGGTTGGCAGGTATAACTCAAAAAGTAGTTACTTTGGATTAGCACTCTTCCAGATCCATATATAAAGTAATAATTGACAAATTTAAGGGAAAAAGCATTTCAGGCAATGTATTTCATCAAATAATAGTGTTATTTGTGCTTGAGCTTTTGTAGTTCAGAAAATTTTTCATTTTACTTACATATTATGTGTTCACAAGGCTATTCTAGAACTTTGCAGAGCCTGAAGAGAATGTTCAGTCCATGCTGGCCCTAGAGATTCCCTCTCTTCTCCATTCAGGCATCACTAAGATATAAATATCATCAGTGGGTTGCCCAAGCTCTAAGAAAGCCAAAAAGGCCCAAGGCTAAGGTGCTAATTATCTGTTTAGACACATGAATACCAAAAGGCAAACCACTTCCATAGAAGTTAGTAAGCTTATAAAAGGTGAATTAAACAAAGCAAGTAATAACAAAAGCCACTGTCTCACAACATGATCTGTTGTCACTCTGATACAATTTACCAGAAACCTCTGAGGTCTGCTGAGCTCAAAGGGGAAATGAGACAAAATAAAATTAAATCTGCAAATTGCAATCCTGTAATGTAAAAGTAATTAATTCTCATATTGAAAATCCAGGCCTTGACATCTGAAAAAGAATATTGAAGAGACTGGCTTTTCCCACTGCAAATACTGTGAAAACAGAGGAGCATGAGTACATGGTCACCACAGTGTGAGGCCAGGAGAAAATGCACCCCTTACTCACATTAAGAGACAAAAAATCACAAAAATTATTGCAGGCATGGGAGAATTGCAAATCCTGTCAGGGTTCTTGAAAAATCAATCCTTTTGTGGACACAGACCAGAAACACTTTGAGCATTGGCTAAGTGATGAAGGTCTGTAAACACAGAAACAAGAGTGCGTGCAAGCCCCAATGCTGGCACGTTTGCCAGGCTCTGAGAAAAAAAGGCTCCTACAGACACAGGGACACATGATCCCCATCTCACAAGTTCCCCTCCAGTTTCAGAGGCAAGCATCCCAAACTCCTCTAAACTTTGGTCTGTTGCTTTTCAGAGAATGAAAAAGGCAAAGATGAGCATTTTATGAGATGCCTGTGTGACATCACATAGTGGCCATAGTCCACGCCAAATGAGGAAGAGATCTGTGGGAAAGAAAACCCTCAAACGCAGAAGAAATTCCAACTCCTGTCCCAGTCCAAGCATTTCACAAGTTGAATTTTGGCTTGTCTGCATACAATACCACAGTTTAAAAGTACATTTACTTTTTCTTAGCAATCTGATGGGGCTACTTAAATATTTTCTAGTACATATTGTGAATTAATCTATGACAAAATACCCCAGGCAGAAGAACAGTCACGAAAATTAGAAGCTTAAGCAAATATAGACCACACAGCATGAAAGAAATGAGGACAACATGTTGCAAGGTTTTTTGCAACCAAACACTGCACATGGTTGCAGGCAACTACTTATTAAAGTATCTGTAAAGGGCAGGGAATTAAACAAGTTCAACACTCATTTCACTAGTGCCTTTTGGCTTAGGTCAACATTGTTTAGGTGACTGTTTTATGTCTGTGGAACTCTGTTACCTATGAACAACTAAGAACAAAATGTTCTGCGCATCCCATATTGTGTAGGGTGGCTTTCAGGGCAAGTCAGAAGATGACAGACTCAGTTCTCCCTAAACTGTGACAGAAAAGTGTACATGTAGCCATAGGTTTTGGCTGTCCAAGGAGGTGTGGGCTCACTTGTTTCAGAACATGTTGAAACAGAGGATTCATTCAAATGGGTGCTTCTGAATGTTCCCCAACAGTCTCCTAATCCTGCAGGACAGAGGAACACTATTATTTGAAGTTAACTTGGCTTTTTCAAATAGTGTAATTAAGGGAATATTTGTAGCCTATAACTAGAACACTCTAAAAACTAAATAATATTTCAGGTGTGTTCCTGACGACATGACCTAGCAGTTGAGTCTAATAGTTTACTTCCAATGCCAGTCCAGGGTAGCCAATCTCTACCATTTCTTGACTAAGACACTAGAGACTTCAGGCAGATTTTCCTGCTCTGAAAAGCCCACAAAGTATCAAGTCTTCAACACCTGTACTGCTTCCTTCCTTCCCGCTTTATCTCCTCCTCAGTGCTGTAATGCCTTTGCGCAATGTCTGTGTGTTGCTCCCCAGAAAGAAAACATGACTAGATCTGTGTTTTTATTGCTGGTTTTTGTTTTTTTTTAAATTCACATTAGTAAGCAGGAAAGTCAGAATCTAGCTCAGTAAAGATCAGGCTTTGGAGGATTAAAATAGCCTCTAGCTTTGGACTAATAAAAAAGCACAAATCATTTTCTCAGAGGGGGAAGGTTTTTTTACTGGGTCCTGTAGGAAACCAGAAATGCTCCTCCCAGGAAAATAGAGACAAAAGTTCCAAGCAGCACAGCATGCACACGGCTATTACAAACTTACAAAAGTTTCAGAAGGCAGACTGGGATAACAACAAAAAAGAAAGCTTTCAGATTTGCAGGACAAATCCAAGTATCTACATGAGCAAGGGGGAGAATAATGCAATTAAACATCATAGACTTTTCAGTGCCTTCAACACAAGCACATCCATCAACAGGCTTTTTCATGTCAGGTATAAAATACATACATAGCCTTCTGTAGTGCTCCAAAATTTAAAAACAAAAGTCTGGCTTTTTTTTAGGATCCATGGTGGAATTGTATACATGAAATATTTACTTCAAATGTTGAATTGATTAATATTTTTTATGGTACGTGATGCAACTTATATATCTCTGTGAACCTTCAATGATTATTTTCTTGGCATTTCTCTCTTTTTACTGTAAATTTTTTGAGGAAGAACCATGCCTTTTTATTTATTTATGTAGAACCATCATGCTGGAGACCTTGCTACTCCTCTTCCATAACACAATTTAAAGAAAGAAGCTGAAAAGGAAGCAGATGGCTGAGAAATAGATGTCCAGTCTTTGTCTTCTTTCCCAAACATACAAGAAGTAACACCCATCTGTTACTGAAAAACAAGGAGGGAAAGCCTTTGCAGTTGTTCTGGACAGACTAATTGCATGTTGGCCAAAAAGAGACTATTGGAGCCTGGGAAGTTGTCGAATCTTTGCTAAAGTCCACACATGTGCCAATGCAGATCCATGAGAAATGTCTGAATTTTGAAGAATGGCTGTAGAATCTCCTATGCAAGCGAGAACACGAAGCTTAAGTGTGGTATGTCTCCAAGTGTGTGACATGCCATTCCTTACAAGGAGATAGGAGGGAAAACAAAGAACACCGGAAAAAAAAGAATTAAAAATAAAAAAGAAGAAAAGAGAAGAGAACTTAATCCAGACTAGGTATAACTGCAGCTAAGAATAAACTGCAGGAAAAGGAGTGATTTACCTGAATGCCATACCTGGCACTATACAAAACCTCCCACCAGCCCAGACAACTCCAAGATCCATAAAGTATATGGGAGCTACTAAACACAGATTCAATAAAATGGTGGAGAGAAGCATCTTTATGCTGCTTCCCCTTTATTTAGTGACATTATTGCACATATACATAAAAAAGGCACAACTTGCAATTTCTTGGACTTGGAAGTTGAATTGAGTCCTTCAAAAATACATTAAAAATACAAATCTCTGCATGGTTGAATAGTAGGGTTTCCCAACAGTCTTTTTGAATTAACAGATTTCAGGAGAAATTGAGAAGGATTTTAAATTACTTTTTCATTCAAAGGTCCCTCTACAATTAAAAATTCCAATCTGCATGACATCTATTAGCAAACAGAATGCCAAAAGGAACAGTTTAGGTTTGCTCTGCAAGCGTTTGTGTTTCTATGTATTGCACTCCTGATATGCACAAATCCTGTATTCTTGAATAGAAACTCCTAGCCAACAATTTATCTTGAGGCTTTACCTTGCTCCTTATGCTCTTATGCTCCATTTGCAAGTGACAGAATTTACGTCAAACCTTTTTGATTACCCTAATTTGACAGATTCTCAGAAGACTAATAGTTGAATCATGAAGGCACCTTATCAGAATGTTGAGTTCAGGTCCTACCCTGCTCAAAGT
The DNA here is from genome assembly GCA_013398955.1 of Callaeas wilsoni. Lineage (NCBI taxonomy): Eukaryota > Metazoa > Chordata > Aves > Passeriformes > Callaeidae > Callaeas > Callaeas wilsoni. The sequence goes on from VWPU01010413.1 coordinate 149,866, forward strand.
TTAGTCAACTACAGCAGGTTGTGCAGGACCTTATCCAGTTGGATTTCAAGGGTCTTCCAGGCTGAAGACTCCACAACTGCTCTGAGATACCTGTTCCAGTGTCTGACCACCCTCACTGTAAAGAAGTTATTTCATATACTTAAGTGGAATTTCCTGTCTTTCAATCTGTGCCTGTTGCTGATTGCCCATTCTGGGCAGCAGTGAAAAGATGCTGGTTCTGTGGTCTTTACTACCTTAATCCCTTCTGGTATTTACACACATTGATAAGATCTACTGAGCCTTCTTTCCTCCAGGTTAACAATTCCAACTCTCTCAGCCTCTCCTTGTATGACACATCCTCCATTCTCCTAATTATCTTTGTGACCTTTCACTGAACTTTCTCCACTAAGAGCATGCATTTCTTGTGCTGGGGAGCCCAGAACTGGACACAGGTCTCAAGGTGTGGTCTCACCAGTGCCTCACTAGAGAGGAAGAATTATTTCCCTTGACCTACTGGCAATGCCTGGATGTTGTTGGCTTCCTTTTCTGCAGCTGCATGTTGCTGGTTCACAGTCAACATTTTGCCCAGCAGGAGCCGTGGATCTTTTTCTGCAAAGCTGCTTCCCAGGCTCCAATGTGTACTAGTGCATAGGGTTAATCTTCACCTGCTACAGGACTTGGCATTTCCCTTTGTTGAATTTTATGAGGTTCAAGAACAAGAGTTGGCCCATTTCTCGAGCCTGTCGACGTCCTTCTGAATGTCAGCACATACATCTGGTCTCAACCACTCCTCTCAAGCTTGTATTGTCTGGAAACTTGCTGTGGGTGCACTCTGACAGCACCACCCAGTACAGGCCCTGATATCAATCCCTGTGGTACTTTATTAGTGACTGACCTCCAGCTGGACTTTGTGCCCAGCACAGCCCTTTGAGCCCAGCAGTTCATCCAGTTTTCAGTCCACCTCATTGTTCATTTATCTAGTCTGCACTTCGTCAGTTTGTCTGTATGGACGTTACAGGACACAGCATTGAAAACCTAGCTAAAGCCAAGATAAACAACATGCATCACTCTCCCCTCATCCACAAAGCCAGCTCTTCCATCACAGAGGGCCACCAGATTGGTCAGGCAAAGTTTCCTCCATTTATATCCATGTTGACAACTCCTAATCATCCTGTCCATGATATATTTGAAAATAATTTTCTTGAGGATTTGCTCTATTACCCTCTTACAGGGATTTAGGTGAGGCTGAAAGGCTTGTACTTCCCTGAATTCTCCTTCTTGCCCTTCTGGAATACAGCACAGATATTTGCCTTCTTACAGGCCCCAGGAATTGCCTCTAACTTCCATGACCTTCCAGATACAACTGAGAGCAGCCCTGCATGCATGGTTGAATTCCACCAAATCCCACTGACTTGTGTACGCTCTATTTGTTTAAACCTTTCCTAACTTAATCCTCCTCTACTGAGGTTAAGTCATCAGAGCTCCAGATTTTTCCACTAATCTCCATGGTCTAGGATCCCTGAAAGCAAATCTTAACAGTAAAAACCAAGGCAAGTAATTTAGTTCTGTGGAATGAATAATTCAGTTTTATTTAGCTGTAATATTTTTGTATCTGTATGAGAAGTAGCAAATGAATGCAGGCAATGACTGATGGATGCCTCTTGAGCATCCTGCACCTGAACAATATCTGTTTAAAACTACTGTTCTTAGTAGTGACCACGGACCTTGAAAGATGAAAAACTGTTACAAGTAGCTCAGGGCATTTTCCTGCAGAATCATATTGTGATATTGGCAACATAAATCTAGTCTAGGGAAAGAAAGAAGAATGATAAATCTCTCACAAAACTGGAACAATATTTTAATTATCATAAAAAAGCCAAATTCCTCCTTGTGAAAAGAATATGAGGAAAGTCTTATTTTTTCAAATAAAATCCATAACTTTTATACCTAAATACTGCAGATAATATGGGAATGAAAGCAATCATTGTCATGCCTTCAAGAACTGAATTTTGAAGTTTCTGATCGAATTCCTGTTATTGTATTGTTAAGGAAGTGGCTTTGTTCACTGAGCTGAAGCAACACTGGAAGAGCTTCCTGTTTAAAGCAGCAGGGAGTGCAGCCCTGAGAACATCAATCACACAGTTCATGATATTAACTTGACTGGAGCATTGCAGGAACAGGGCTCCAGTCAGCTTCAAGGGTCCCCTGCAGTGTTATATATGGCAAGATCCAGCAGTTAGTATTTCTTCACTGTGACACAATAACTCTCTAACAGAAATGGGAAGAGAAGGAACAACTTTACTGCACTAGGGAATTGATCACTAGTTTAGCATCCTCTCTCTCCCTAGTATCTTTCAAAAAGGTGCAAAAGTTTGAGAAGTCAATTACATAATAACCTACACATAAGTTTCTTCAATAGAACAGTAATTGCTTAGTTTAGTAACTAAAAGTCCAAGGCTTAAAGATTTATATCCTTTGTGATTTTAAATTATCTCTACTGTTGCTCTTATTTTTTAAAAATACATTTCAGAAGGTTTTTATGTTCTGGTAGTGATTTCCAAAGAATAACTACATACTTTTAAATTTGTTGTCTGTTCTACATTCTTTCACAAAATTTCTAGACAAGGACATACAGTAAAATCTTTATAAAATCTTTAATAGTTAATTCTTTATTAAAAGTAAATATAATCATAATTGGTCAATAAAAATGCCAAAATTAAGAGTAGGATCATCAAACAAGCAGCAATGTCAGACAGATTTGCTCTCTACAACAAAGATTTGTGGACAAAACATCATGAAATGGACTATTCTGACCTGCACAGCAGTTGATGCTATGAACAGATTTTGTTATATGCAGACATAAATCCTGATTTTCAAAGAAGTGACGAAGATGCTACCAAATTGAAGAAAGAGATGGAATACTGCCTTTTCATCCAGGCTGTTTAATCATTCATGGCCCTAAATATTCACCCCTTGATTAAAGTACAGTCTAGAAACATTAAATTTAGTTTCATCATAAACACCAATCTCAAAAACCATGGAGGAGATAATAGACAAACTTGCTTTTTCACACAATGTAAAGGGTGGAAAGAATGAAGCACAGAAGGATAAATATATCTAATGATTTGATTATGATTATGACTTAACTGAACTATCAAGGAAAAAGAAAATAATTTATATTTACTAATGAGTATAGTCCATTTAATAAAATGCTCCTTCCATTTCCTAGATTGATTTTCTGAAAAATAAAATTATATCCTAGTGTGTTTCAGGTACACATCGGGCAACTTTAGGAAGAGTGTTCCTTGACTGAATGGTTGAACTTTATGGAAATGGCTTCACTTATGCAAGTAACACCACTTATATAAATGGAACTCATATCTGAGCTTGTATACGACTTGAAATAACTCTCAGAAACCTGAACACTAGTATGCGTCTTTGACTACTCTTCCCAGAACATTACTTACTAAAGTTTTGTGCATGTTGTTAGGCGGACTATGCTATTATGACTTATCTCACAAATTTGTATTTGGAGAATGCTCATGCTCCATATCCCGTTATGCTTGCAGATGGACATCAGACAGGACATCGAGCTAAGAGACAATGAATAAAGGAGTAATTTTATGCTCAGTGGCTGACAGCGTGAGGCTCTTGGTCCATTTCCTCTCTTGTTTGTAGATCTCCGAGCTGACCAGCCTGTCCCTGCTGCTCTGAACAGCAAAGGCTCAGCCACTAGGACAGACAGCAACAGCTTCCTGCGTGTTGTACAAAGCAAGAGAAAGGCACTGGTGAAGCAGGTGAGTACCAGAACAATTTCAGAAACATCCAGTGACCCAGTGATGAGTTCAATTGCACTGGGCTGTTTCTGGCTGCAGCAGACAGGTCGAACATCCCAAGCACCTACTTTCCATTCATCACGTCACTCAACCTGGTTCTGCCACACACCACCAGTTCTGATCACTAAAAAGTCCATCATGACCGTGGCAGTCAAAGAGGAGGCACCTCAAGCTGTGCTGACTGATGTTGGAGCCAGAAGAAGCAAGGGAGGAATTTTAAGAGCAGGAGTCCCAATAGTATGTGGAGAAGTAAATAATAGGAATGATGGGAGAAGTGGGGATGAAGTATTGTACATCCAACCTTATCCTTTCTAGTGCAGATACATGCAATTGTAATAAAGAATTTAAAATGAATGGCAGACAATGAAACTAATAAGGCGCATGAACACTGAAGATGATTTATGACAAAAACTTAAAAAACATTTAAAATATAGGAGGATAATTTAAACTCCAATGAACACAAAAGGCTAACACCAGAAATTCTTAAAGGAAAATTTCCTCCTTCTTACTGAACAGAAATATGATAAGATTGAACGTGATAATGCATAAGAACAGGGAGAACCATCCCAAGCTAAGTAGCAATGACCACATGGACTGAGAAAGCTATTTAGTGCGAGCCAGTCGTGGGATACAGAAAAAGAAAATGCCACAGTTCTCCTTTTCTCTCCTTTATTGTGAACTTGAAGTAACCGAAAGGAAAACTTACTTGGTAAGCCTAATTTTAAATTACATTTTTGTTATTTACTTTGCATCCCCTCCTACTGTTCAACCTTTGCTCTTAGAGTAAACTCACTTTATTCTGGAAGCTTATCTTGGCATTAAAAGCAACTCCAAAGCAACTTTGGAATGAATAAGGCATATTATTATTTGAAAAACAATCAATCCAAATAAAGAAGAATCTTAGTCCTATGTTGTCGCACTCACCTAGGGCAAGTGGGAGGAACCTTGGGAACTGAACTCTCTAAGCAGCAAGGATCAGTTTGAGAACTTGTAATATCTGATATTGAGGAAAGTCAGGTCTCCCCTTTCAGCCAAGGAGACATGATACACAGACAGCCCAGAAACCTGAGAAACTTGTAAAAGCTGTTATTTCCATGCCCTGCTGTTACAGTATGACAGGAAATAAAATTAAATTATATATTCACTGCACACTTATTTATACACATTTCATGTGAATATGGGGTTTTTTAATAGTTAAAAACCAATGAAAAAGGTAGACTTGCCAGTTCTTTACTATTGTTTTATAGTAAGGTTATTGCCTTGCAAGGTTATTGCCAGCCTCTCCTATCCATTGTATCTCCCACAGTCTATAAGAAATATTTAATTAAGCCCAAAACAACTGTTCTTAAACTCATAAATTAGCTTTGAAGTTCATTGCTTTTATTTCCATTCTGAAAAAAGGGCTTCTATTCCCTAAACTTTTCAATCATCAGAGTGACAACAAAACCCCAACTGCCTGTGGCACTGGTTATTACATTTCGAAATCCTGTACACTGTCAGTTTGGACTGTTTCTCCACATAAATTTTTTGAGTAGAATTTGCTTTTAAAAGGTAACCCATTTATCAGAGTAACTTCTTATTGAAGACAGTTGGCTTGACCTTGTCATGAAAGCAGGAAGTTCCTTTAGCAAGGAAATTACAACTTCTAAAATCTGTGAATAAGCGTTGATATTTGCAGCTGAACAGTAAGCTTCAGTCAGCTTTCACTCCTCCTTCTTTAGAAGCTATGCCTGATTTTATTAACAGACTTTGTGCTATAATTAAAAACCAAAATGGTCTGAGCTGAACATGACTATGTTTTCAAGAGACATTGATGCATTTTCCCATAAGAGAATTTCCAAGATGTAAGCACTTAGAAGGAAAAAAGTTGATCTAAATCAATTTTATGATGGAAACTGATTGCTGCCTTAATAATAGAGAAGGTTGTTCACTCTTAGAGCAGCTCTAAGACTAAAATAAGTCAAAAAACTGAAACCAAAGCATTCTGCTAAAAGAGCCAAAGGGAGACTTTATCTATCTTGTATCTAAACTGTGGAAAGGTATTTATATTTCTCCTCATAAGTAGAGAAAGAGACAAACAAATGTTACTTGAACTAGCAATCAACAGTATCATCATGAAGAATTCCTACAAACATTCAGGAATCACACTGAGCACAAAATTATTAGAATAGCTGAAACGGCTAATTAAAGACTATATCAGTTCAGAAAACAGTTGATGCATGTGGGGCTTACTGTGCTGTGCAGAATATTTGAAGATATAGCAAAAGACTGCTTTGCAGGAAGGGTGAGACAAAAATACAAATACTTTTAAATAAAAAATCTACTATTAAAATTTAGGTATTTGTATTTGACTGGCGTCAGCTTTTGCAAAAACATTCTTCTCTTTGGAATGAAGTCTCAAATATTTCAGGCTAACCAAGCCAGATAGGAAAGTCTAAAATAAGACTTTACTGTGGAACAGTGGTCGACTCTCTAACACTGAAACTCATTTTCCTTTTCATTTATTTTGTTAAAAGGAGTTTCAGTAATTGTTCCTATTTTCTGACTGTGACTGTGGTCCCAGAATGGCCTGATCAAACAAACAGAGGAACAAGAACTGTACACAATGATGCATCTAGTAACTTTATCCCTTCCTGTCCTCTGCCAGAGTGCTTCTAATTTTGTTATTTTATTGTAGAGTGTCATATGGGAAGACTGGTATTGTTAGCACCTGAGTATCTTACATTGTCATTCAAATAAATAAATTTTACAGGAAGCCTCTAGTGTTTGTTAATTCATTCTGACAGATTGAGGAATCTCTGTAGGGCTGAGATGCCTTCGTGATTATTTTTGTACCCAACAACTATAAGCATTTATGGGACTATAAAAACTTAATCAGAAGTAGAACATCAGACACTCTTCATGGTATGCCAAGCCACTCTCCTGGAATTACTTAAATCACCACACCCTCCTGCATTCTGTCTGACAGCCTTTGGTGGAAAGAATTTCCTTGTGGAAGTACCACTTCTTGTTCTCTTACATGAACATATTCAAAACAGTAGGAATGTAAGTCATGTTTATTGAAAACTGTCCAATTCACATGAAATTTTACAGATTCACTACTCTCAGTACATCAGCTTCTGTGTATCACTCACTAGCCTTCTTTTTCACAGCATCATTTACTTTTCAGGACCAACTGCACTGTCGTTGTGTCAACGTGATGCAGAATGCTACCTGTCGCCAGACAATGCTTCACCTTCCCACACTCAGTATTCTCACACAGGCAGGAAGTTCTCTGAAAATATCCGTAATAAAACCTTCTTTCAAAGAAAAGAAAGAGGAAAAGCAGAAGACCTAGTTTTACTGCAATGCCAGTGACAGTCCTTACCACACATTTATACAGCAGACATCAAAGACAAGCTACATTTTCTCTGTCAGAAATTGCTTATTTTCCTGTTACTTTCTTCTTGAGCAACATTTGTACACTTCACTTTTAATTGCAAACTTCGATTTTCAGTTTTGTGGGGCAGGACACCTTTTGTTCTCCCATGTAACCAATCTCCCCCACAAAGGGCAGGTGTCTACAGCGGGACTATTGTTTTGTAACTGTTTTCAAGATGTATTTCTTGACACACCTTCCTAAATAAGAGCACAAGTCTTCTCAAAACACCACATTTCTCCACTGAAAACTTGTGAAAGACATAATTATGTAACTTAATGCCATAGGTGCAAACTATTTTTAATAATACTGTGATACACAGTATAGATGTATCTTTGACAGATGAACTCCTAGGATTCTAGGAGTCATACAGGAAGGAATATTTTTGCTATTTTCTGAGCATTGCAAGAACACATACACTGACAAAACAATAAAACTTACCAGAAAAATGAAACCTTGTTTTTTAAAGCCAACCAACATTTATGCTGTGATATCATGAGCTTGTTCTCAGGCATTTTGGTAATTGGAAATAAGCAGTTCGTTCAGTAGGTCAATTCTTTGCTGCCAGTATTTTGTCAAAGTGTCAGTAATGGCACCTCCATGGATTTATACAGATGCACCAGAGTAATTTCTTGTCGTTAGACTGATTCATAATTAGGTATCAGCCTTTTCTAAAGCAGCTCTTTTGTGTCTTTGTTTGAGAATGTTTAGGTTAAGACTTCCAAAGATTTCTGTGTGTAGATGTGTATCCTCTTAGTAAAAGAAAATCAGATAAAGTGAGCTGAGTCTTCATATACATATAGTGTACGTTACTTCATAGGCATAGTGTAATGCAGACTGTACTAAGCCTAGTGACACTGCACTCCTGTAAAGTTATTCACACATACATATATAATTTGCCGGTTCAGATTAAAGAGACTGATTCAGAATTAATTGGCAAAAGTTTGGGCTTTTTTTTCCCCCCTTTCTGAAAGCGGCTCTTTTTGCTTTACTACAAGAACATTATGCTATTGCTTCTGCAGCTGCTACCACAATTGTAATTGCCTGTCATGCAGTGAAGAAATCTAATTAAAACCACTTATTTGCACCTATTAACCAGTCTCTAAATTCAGACAAAAGACCTTACCACAAGCGAAAACATAAGTACAGAGTGTGGTCTGCAATTCAGAGAAAGAGAAACAACATGTGTTTTCAGATAATTACACTTACCTCCATTTTCCTGCTATTACCAATTAGCATTAACCATGAACTTAAATGGCTGTGTAAATCACTGCACCTGGCCACTACTTTAGACACACTCAGACTGCTAGTATGATATTAGACAATGCATGTCATCTTTTACATGCTTAAAATGGTGACATTTTTTGGTGTTGAGGGCAAATTTCTGATTGTATCATGGTTTAGAGGTGCAACATAAAATAATTATAAAAAATGTTTGATAAACTGCTAGGAATAACTTGCAGTTTTATCTCAAAAGACAAAGGGTTCTTGAGCAGTTTTATAGATAAGACCAGAATATTCCTTTGGAATCTCCTTCACCACGACTTTTAGAACAACTAATATTTCAGTTATTTCATAGGAAAAAAAAAATCTACAGAAAGCTCTAATGTAAATAGGCAGGCAGGGCACTAAACCAGAATGGCTTGATAAGTAGCCTACTGCACAAGCTCATCTGGTAGAGTAAGTCCTTACTCTGTTTCACACCGGATAGTGTTGACTGGACAGGTGGAAGAGTTGTGCTGTGCACCAATTCAGTACTATTGCCATCACCACATCACTTCTTGCTTTCTTTAAGGAAACAGCACTGCTAGACTGGACCAACTGGTTCTTTTACCATTTCATGTTTCTGTATTTAAGAAATAGGCCAATAATAAACTAAACACTGTATCTTACAGCCATGATAGACAGACTTCCTTAAGTCCATGAGTCGCTGTAAGGACAGGGTTTCTTTACCCATATTTTGTGCCACTTCTTCAGGGTTCTAGGCCACCCTCATGCCCTGTGTGTATCCATCACTCATCCAGCTCTGTGTACGCCCCTGCTGAGCGCCCATGTGCCCGTCTGGGCGAAGGGGCGACGGTTCAGAGCCGGACGTCGGCTGAGCTCTTCATTATCTCAACAGCTATCTGCATCCACGCGGTCTGGCGCTACCCTCAGCGACAGACACCTCCTCAGGCCCCACCTGGGCCGCTGGGCACCGGCCCCGCCAGCACTGCGCTCCCTGGCCGGCTGTCCCTGCCTGCCCAGCCGCCGCAGGGAAGCGCCACTTCCTATCGCCTGCCCGCACCCATCACCCGCCCGCGCCCTCAGCGCCCACCCTGCACACCTGGGCGCAGGTCAGGGCTCAGAATCACAGAATCAAGTAGGAAAAGACCTCGAGATCATCGAGTCCAGCCTACGAGCGAACATCACTGTGTCAACTAGACCATGGCACTGAATGGTCTTTCCTTAAACACCTCCAGGGAGGTGACTCCACCACCGCCCTGGGCAGCCCATTCCAATGCCTAATAGCTCTTCCTGCGAAGAATGTCCAACCGGAACGTCCCCTGGCGCATGTTGGGACCGCGCGAGACAACGCCGAGCCCTGCGCGGTACCTGCGCGGTGCCCGCAGCTCCCGCCCACCCTCAGCGCGGAGGGGCCGCGGCGAGGCCGCCTCGTCTCGCCCAGCCCGCCAGGGGGCGGGGATTGGGCGAGCCCGCCCGTCACTCCGCGGGGGCGCCGCGCGGCGATTGGCCGCCGGCGCTGTCAGTCAGCGGCGGGACCGCGCCCGCCCCTTGTTGTCACGGCGCCGTGCGGGGCTGGGGCCGCTCGCGCCGCCGTTGTTGCCGCCGCCACGGGAGCCCGGGCGGGGAGCGGCTCCCCGGCCTCGCCATGGCCACCAGCACCACGGGCTCCACGCTGCTGCAGCCCCTCAGCAACGCCGTACGCCTGCCCGTCGACCAGGTGAGGATGGGGAGGCGCTCGCCCCGCCGCCGCTCCCGCGGGCTCGCCGGGGAGGGACCGCACCGCGCCCCCGCTCCGCGCAGTCCTGCCTCACCCCGTCTCCCCGCGGCCCCTCCATCCATCCGTGGGGCCGGGGCAGGGCGGGCAGCGCCCGGAGCGGGGAGCGGCCGCGGTTCCTCTCCGCAGCCGCGGGCGGGGGGCGCCGGGG